>RJVU01018580.1:1545911-1562191 GCA_003731715.1 Anabarilius grahami | reverse complement strand
GGTTGTATTTGTTTTATTGCCTTTAGTTTGATTTAATACAAAAAATGATTGACATTCTTACTATAATTAAGTATTATTGTAATTTACTGAAAAATTACTGTATTACAGTAATGTGAATCTAATGAGAATAACTCAACATTAAAATGTCCAGATGCATTACAGTAATGCAAATATGCTTAATTTTCATTTTAAAAAAAAATATCACAATGCATATTGTCTAAAAATAGGCTTAATTTTCTTTATGCAAAATATATTTTCTTTTGATTTTGGGGTGAAATGTGACTCGCTCAAGTAATTGTATCTTAAAAAACTGATTCTCTTACCCAATCAGCGGGTTAATTTTTTTATGGTATTGTTTTAGTTGACTTCCAAAGGAGAGTTTAATTGCACTTTTAAAGCTCAAGACAGTTTGTTTTTATCTGAGATGTTTCTTCTGAAATAAAAATGGACACAAACAAGTCAATACAGTAATCAGAGTAGTGCTGTCAAATAAAAAACTGTGTATATACAGTGGGTACGGAAAGTATTCAGACCCCCTTAAATTTTTCACTCTTTGTTATATTGCAGCCATTTGCTAAAATCATTTAAGTTCATTTTTTTTCCTCATTAATGTACACACAGCACCCCATATTGACAGAAAAACACAGAATTGTTGACATTTTTGCAGATTTATTAAAAAAGAAAAACTGAAATATCACATGGTCCTAAGTATTCAGACCCTTTGCTGTGACACTCATATATTTAACTCAGGTGCTGTCCATTTCTAGAAAGTCAACCATCACTGCAGCCCTCCACCAGTCGGGGCTTTATGGCAGAGTGGCCCGACGGAAGCCTCTCCTCAGTGATGGTTGACTTTCTACAACTTTCTCCCATCTCCCGACTGCATCTCTGGAGCTCAGCCACAGTGATCTTTGGGTTCTTCTTTACCTCTCTCACCAAGGCTCTTCTCCCCCGATAGCTCAGTTTGGCCGGACGGCCAGCTCTAGGAAGGGTTCTGGTCGTCCCAAACGTCTTCCATTTAAGGATTATGGAGGCCACTGTGCTCTTAGGAACCTTAAGTGCAGCAGAAATTTTTTTGTAACCTTGGCCAGATCTGTGCCTTGCCACAATTCTGTCTCTGAGCTCTTCAGGCAGTTCCTTTGACCTCATGATTCTCATTTGCTCTGACATGCACTGTGAGCTGTAAGGTCTTATATAGACAGGTGTGTGGCTTTCCTAATCAAGTCCAATCAGTATAATCAAACACAGCTGGACTCAAATGAAGGTGTAGAACCATCTCAAGGATGATCAGAGGAAATGGACAGCACCTGAGTTAAATATATGAGTGGCACAGCAAAGGGTCTGAATACTTAGGACCATGTGATATTTCAGTTTTTCTTTTTAATAAATCTGCAAAAATGTTAACAATTCTGTGTTTTTAGAATGATTTTAGCAAATGGCTGCAATATAACAAAGAGTGAAAAATTTAAGGGGGTCTGAATACTTTCCGTAACCACTGTATATGTATATATGTGTGTGTGTATACACAAACTTTTATGTTAGATGCGATTAACCATGATTAATTGATTTGACAGCACTAGTATAAGATATAAAATCAATGTGGAAAGCAGCTCAGATTATTTGATGAGATGTTTGAGGCTTTTGATCGCAGACTTTGGGATCTTGGCAGAGTTTTTGAGGTCTTTTTCTATATAATGGACGCTGAAATGTGAGTGAGCTCTTGTGAGAGAGTGCCAGAGGGAATGTGCAATTAAACAAGAGCACGCCATTAACTGTAAATGCGCTGAATGTTAAACGACATGCTGCCATTAATTCTTTAAGCAGGGAAGACATTACCTCATCAGCTCGGAGGTTTGATTCACGTTCCTTCAGAAGTGCTGGTTTAAGCTTCATTTGCTCAGCAACACACAGTCAATAGATCTGATTACTCTCTGTTCCCGTTTCACCCCATATCTCGCTGTATCTTCCTTCCTCTCTCTCTATAAATCCAATTCTATTGAGCTTTATTGGCACGACTAAAGCATTTTAATGTTACGATCTGTTAACAGCATCTATTTGGATAAAATAACATCAGCATTTGTTTCATGCAGCAAGTTAAATGTTGAATTTCAACATTTAGTGTTGGGGTGTTTTTCTAATCGTTCTCTGAATTCAGTAATTTCGCTTTTGTGCTCATCTCCTCCCTCTCATCATCTCCTCTTTTCTCTCCGTCAACTCAGTCTTTCTCCCTCCCACTGCTTAAAACCTTTTCGGCATGTCAACAAAATGTCCCCCCAGCTGGGGCTACTGACGGCCTGCAGGGTTTGACTTTCCCCCTCCTGTCCATCACAACGTCCATCGGTCTGTCTCAGAGGCGGATCTAGAAAATTATTTATAGGGTGGCAAAGGGATGGACTTTGAGGGTTGGCAACACCAAAGCAAACACCGAGAACATCTATCTATTCTGACCTAACTTCAAATTATTTTAAATTTTTAAGACAAGCCAGCAGAAATTTGTCTTTCAAACTTTTTAATCTAGTTAATCAAGATTACATTCTTACCTTTTTTTTCTCCGCTATATTTTCCATGATCTTATTGATTTCATTTTATTTTTTGGCCTATTGTCTATCCATGATGAAAATGGTGCAATGCTTTTTTCTTAGGGTGCTTTCTAACTTACTTTAATTGCATGTATCCTGCTTGGAGAATTCAAGAATTCACTGCGATGACCACAGGGGAAAAACATCACAGCAAAAATAAATAAATAATACAAACTTAGATAGATTTTTGAAAAAATTGATAGTGCTGCTGTTGGATTCCAGCTCCTGAAGTCTTGATAAAGTGTGCAGAATAAATCATAGAAATGCATTTCGCTGAGCTGTTGGCCTGTATGGGGGTTGGTTTCTGCTTGTTCATCACTACTTTATATTTGGAAGCAGATGACCAGTGCGTTTGTGCCACCTGCTTTTACCATCAGGCATATGGATCGGACAGCTATACAAACCCAGGGGTCCTCATTTCAGTGCTGGGAGGACATGCACGAATACTCGTTGTTCAGAATGAAATACTAGTGTACTGCATACTTATAGTATGTGCTGCTTGTAGTTTTTTTAAGCATATATAGCATGTGAAAGTATGCAGTAAACTACAATAAACAATTCACACTGTTGTCATGCGATCAAATAAAACATGGTTATTTTTTTATGTAAGTTTGAGTAGTAATATCAATTGGCTGTTTGACCGAATAGTATATACCACTTTAACTTTTGGAAGTTTGAGGTTGAGTTTTAAAATGTTTTTGAAAAGTCTTCTGCTCACCAATGCAATCCTGCATTTATTTGATCAAAATACAGTAAAAAAAAAAAAGAAATATTACCATTTAAAATAATTGTGTTCTATGTTAAAATGTAACTTATTCCTGTGATCAAATCTGAATTTTCAGCATCATTACTCCAGTCTTCAGTGTCACATGATCCTTCAGAAATCATTCTAATATGCTGATTTGATGCTCAAGAAACATTTTCTGATTATCATCAATGTTAAAAACAGTTGTGCTGCTTCATATTTTCATGGAAACCGTGATACAGTTTATTTTTCAGGATTCTTTGATAAAAAGAAAGATCAAAAGATCATTATTTATTTGAAATAGAATCTTTTGTAAATGCCTTTACTGTCTCTTTTGTTCCTTGCTGCATAAAACAATGAATTTCTTTAAAAAAATCTTTTGAATGGCAGTGTAAGCCAGATCAGTGCGCAGTATTTATTCAGACTATTTTCAGCAACTATATTCCGATATATAAAGAAACGTGTTTCAGATCTCTGTCCATATCTGTGTTTTCACAGAATAAAACAATATGAGCGACGACATTAGAGAAAGTGACTGATTTAAGAAGAGTGTGTATGTGTGTGTGTGTGTGTGTGTGTGTGCCATCAGTATTTGCCCTCTGGGTCTCATTTCATGGTTTAAAAAAAGATAATGAAAAGCTCTGTGAAAATGGTCTATTAAAACTGTACTGCAGATCACAGCGCGCTCCTATTAACGCCGCACAGACGAGAGACAGCTGCCGCGAGCTCGGCCTCGTTCTGCGCGTCTCCGGAGGCTCCAGCGGTCAGAGTCAGGCGTGCCGACTGGTCAGCAGAAATAGTTTGACCTGACTCACACACACACTAAAGAGAGTGATACGGAAAGAGTCATAAAGACCAGCAAGGTGAAGCTGGTTAAATGTGCAGTTCTAAGGCAGGAAACCACAGGTGAACAGGGTACAATGTTTAACTAATAGATAGCAACATACTTCCACAGTTGATGAATCACAGTTGTTTTGTATTACAAGTTTTCTGAAATGTTATGTTTAAACATGCAAATGAGGCAATACCTAATTAAATCTGCCCTATTTTGCATACATTTCTCGAAAATAAATCTGAACATTGGATAAAGACAGGCTAGAAATTCTTGTTTCATTTTGCTGACATATTAGAGTTAAAGGTTTTCACTGAGGGGATTTTGGATATCTCTTTTTATCACTCCATAAATCAGAAAATACTGTTAACAGTCAGAAAAAACTGTGTTTTCACCATGTTTTAGGAATGAAATGCTGTATAAAATGAGGCGAATGATATATGAAGAAACCCCTCTATAAAAACCTTCAGAATATGGATAGGAATGAAACTGTAAAGTTTGGTGTCTGTAAGTGCTGCTAAAGTGGTTGTACATTCTCTACGATATTTATTAATCTTTAATAACCGTAGTAAATAAAAATACAACTGTTCATTTTGTTAGTTCATGGCAACTCCATTAAAAAACCAGGCGAATGATATATGAAGAAACCCCTCTATAAAAACCTTCAGAATATGGATAGGAATAAAACTGTAAAGTTTGGTGTCTGTAAGTGCTGCTAAAGTGGTTGTGCATTCTCTACAATATTTATTCATCTTTGTTAACGTTACACTCTAAAAAATGCTGGGTTAAAAACAACCCAAGTTGGGTTGAAAATGGACAAACCCAGCGATTGGGGTGTTTTGACCCAGCAGTTGGGTTAAACATTTAACCCAGCCGCTGGGTTAAAACAACCAAATCGCTGGGTTTGTCCATTTTCAACCCAACTTGGGTTGTTTTTAACCCAGCATTTTTTAGAGTGTAGTAAGTAAAAAAACAACTGTTCTTTGTTAGTTCATTGTAACTCCATTAAATAATATTAACAGACAGATTACAACTTTTTAACGATTCAATAATGCAATAGTAAATGTTAAAATTACCATTAAGATTAATAAATGCTTTAGAAAAGTATTTTTCAGTGTTAGTTTTCATGCAGTAAGTGTGTACACTCTAAAAAATGCTGGGTTAAAAACAACCCAAGTTGGGTTGAAAATGGACAAACCCAGCAATTGGGTTGTTTTAACCCAGTGGTTGGGTTAAATGTTTGCCCAACGTGCTGGGTAGTTTTATTTAACTCAACTGTTGTATAAAAATGACTGTATTGCTTGCTTAAAATGAACCCAAAATATGCTGGAAATTAACATTTATTAATATGTTTAATAAATGAGCATTTATTAATAAGATAATGAATAATAAACAATAAGCATTTATGAAATTGCTTATTAATAAATGTTCACCTTTTGATTATTATTGTTGCCTCTAGTAATTATGAGTCTGATTTTTTATTTCTCACCTTTTGGATTCATTTTAAGACAGCCATATAGTCATTTTTAATCAGTAGTTGGGTTAAATAAAACTACCCAGCAGGTTGGGCAAACATTTAACCCAACCACTGGGTTAAAACAACCCAATTGCTGGGTTTGTCCATTTTCAACCCAACTTGGGTTGTTTTTAACTAAACATTTTTTAGAGTGTAGTATAATCATTGTATAATTCATATGCTAGACAAAATCACCAAAAATGTCCTTGTAGTTTTCTGTAGTTTCCCTCTCTCTCCACTGAGAGTTGGGTTTGTGCAGTGGATGCAGAATAAAGGATTTCTGGGCTTTAACAGACAGGCGGTGACCTCTGACCCCAGTCCTCCACAGGGATGCGGTTCCCATAGGCTGGGGCGGGTCGGGCTCCGCTCTATTGCCGTAGTCGCGCCATAGCTCCCATTCACCGCACAGTCACGGCCTCTTAATGCAACTCACAATCTCTTGATTCAGTCGAGGTGTGATCCGATGACATGTATTTTTAATGAGGGGCGACGTCTTTGTTGGCCAGACACAATATCCCGGGTGCTGGAGAATGAGAACGGGCCCCTGGCGGTCTCGCGTGCAAAATCCCACTAGATGTTTTCTTTTTGAATCTGTCACTCTCTTGTTTCTCTACCTCTTTCTCAGAGTTAAACTTCTGTTCGTGGCTTTGGCGGTCAGCTATGGCAAAGATATGAAAAAGCCTTTTGCTCGCTGTTACAGTCTGTGATAATGTCGTCACAGACCAGATCGCCCAGAGATCACAATGTTACCCGTTTAACAGAACCATAAGCGGTTTGTAAAAGCACGGGTGGGTTAGGAACTGCAAATTGTGGTTTCCACAATAATCTGAAGCAGCACAACTGTTTTCAACATTGATAATAATCATAAATGTTTCTTGAGCAGCAAATCAGCATATTAGAATGATTTCTGAAGGATCATGTGACACTGAAGACTGGAGTAACGATGCTGAAAATTCAGCTTTGATCACTGAATATAAATTACATTTCATTTATTCACATAGAAAACAGTTACTTAAATTGTAATATTATGCAGCCTTGGTGATCAGAAGAGATTTCTTTCAAAAGCATAAAAAAATCTTATGACCCCAAACTTTTGAACAGTAGTGTAAATCTGAGAACAGTAAATGCAGTAAATTAGGTTTTCTGTTTCTCAACTGACATGTCTCCTCTAGAGATTTACATCACAACAATGTCTCAACCTGTGCTCAAATTTGCCAAAATACCAAAGTCAGAGATCTCTGAATTCAAACATTTCTCATCAGACTCCTTCAAGATCAAATGATCTGAGCTGCTATACACATTTATTTATTTTTTTATTTTAGAAGTCAAAGTTGATACTTCAATTAAACAGAACAAAAAAAAACTCAATTTAAGTGAGTTTTGTCTTATATTTAAAAAAAAACACAATCAAGACAGTCAGTGCTGGAAAAATCATCATCAATGTTCAACATCCACACAATCACACACACATAAGTATATCCACCTGCCGTTGCTGTTTAAGTGTCTTTCTAATACAGATCTGCTCTCAGACACAATTATATCCCCTCAGTCTCTCTCTCACACACACACACACACACACACACACATACATATCCAGACAGTCTTAAAGTGCTAACTAGACACCCTTCACCCCAACACACACACACACACACACTAGTCTACATATTCAGACTCTGTTGGACTGCTCCAGTGTGTCTACAGACATTTACATACATCTGTCAGTCAAAGTACTGTGCATGCGTGTGTGTGTGTATCTGAAAATATATATTGCATGTATAGACAGACAGACAGACAGACAGACAGACAAACAGATAGATCCATAGATAGCTAGATAGATAGACAGACAACTGAATATTCATCATGCTGCTAAATTTTAGAAATATTTATCAACTTTAAAGGCTACACAGATTTAAAATTATACAAAGTTAAAATTATACAAACCTATAAAACATGCTTATGAAATAAAATGTGTTGAATGTAAATATGGTGTATTTGATGCCGTTTATGATCTGAGTGCTTCTGTTAAGATGAGGTGGAGCTGTTGACCCCGATCTCCCAAAAATAATGATGTCTGAGTCTAAACACACAAACACACACACACACACACACACACAGATCAGTGACCTCTGTGTCTGTCTATAGGCTCAGGTCACTGCACAGTCTGTCTGGCCACTCACACACACACACACACACACACAGTCTGGTCTCCTAACGTGACCTCTGGATCGGGGGCCAATTCTGTGTCGGGACCCCCAGAGACCCAAATAACATGACCCATGGGACAATAAAACCACACACACACACACACACACACACATACATATCCAGACAGTCTTAAAGTGCTGACTAGACACCCTTCACCCCAACACACACACACACACACACACACTAGTCTACATATTCAGACTCTGTTGGACTGCTCCAGTGTGTCTACAGACATTTACATACATCTGTCAGTCAAAGTAGTGTGCATGCGTGTGTGTGTGTGTATCTGAAAATATATATTGCATGTATAGACAGACAGACAGACAGACAAACAGATAGATCCATAGATAGCTAGATAGATAGACAGACAACTGAATATTCATCATGCTGCTAAATTTTAGAAATATTTATCAACTTTAAAGGCTACACAGATTTAAAATTATACAAAGTTAAAATTATACAAACCTATAAAACATGCTTATGAAATAAAATGTGTTGAATGTAAATATGGTGTATTTGATGCCGTTTATGATCTGAGTGCTTCCGTTAAGATGAGGTGGAGCTGTTGACCCCGATCTCCCAAAAATAATGATGTCTGAGTCTAAACACACAAACACACACACACACACACACAGATCAGTGACCTCTGTGTCTGTCTATAGGCTCAGGTCACTGCACAGTCTGTCTGGCCACTCACACACACACACACACACACACAGTCTGGTCTCCTAACGTGACCTCTGGATCGGGGGCCAATTCTGTGTCGGGACCCCCAGAGACCCAAATAACATGACCCATGGGACAATAAAACCACACACACACACACACACCTCATATCCTTTATACAGTTATTGAACTGAACTGAATCAACATTGAACTGAACTGATCTGAATAATGACATCTTTTCAGAGCTGCTTAAGAGCTGTGTTTTTAGTAAGGGGCGTGTATAATATTTAATGCTGTCATTTTATCTATATTAATAACATCAATACTAATATAGATACAGAATGATGGACTGATGTTGCTCTTTTCCACAGATTAGACGTGAAAGACAAATTGGGATGGATCTGACCTGCTGATGAGATCCTCCGTCGCTCTGAAGATTCACTGATGTCACTTCCTGTGGCGCTGAACAGGAAGACGGACTCAGTCACATCCAACTGGAGGATGAATCTGTGATTTAACTTCACCCGTGGACTTTAGCGCTGATGGAAACAAACACAGACCATCAGAAACTATTTTTGGGGGAAATTGGTCCTACTCTGGTTTTTATGATCTTGTTCATATTTTTACTGGCTTCCAGTGTAGAAAACAAACACATTCTGGATATTTGCTGTTGTTCATCATCATCATCACCTGCAGAAGCACACGGAGGTTCACAGCACACAGGTGAGCTCATAAAACAGGTAAGTGAATCTAAAAATGCACATGCTGATAGATAGATACGCTGAGCGTTGCATTTCAACCGTTTCACACACACACATTCTCCTCAAGCACTCTGTATGAATTATAAAATCTGTACATGAATATTTTAATAACATTTGGACCTGTAATGTAATGACCCACAGAAAATAATACTGAAATGAGCAATTAAATACCAGTAAAGCTGTAATTTATCATTTAAACCTTGAACAATACTGAATGTGTAATGATATTCAATAAAGCCTCTACTTATTTGACTCTGTCTGGTGTGAGTGTTTAACATTATGGTTCATGTCATCGTGTATAACGGGGAAAATCTTCATGTCTGTTTTGGGTATTTTATGGATTTGTTTGTGCATCTTTCTTGCTTTAATATTCTACATGAGTGTGACTTCAGAGTGTAAATACATTTCAGAGAACGAGCAAACGCTGTTAATGGTCTAAGATGAACTGAACTGGTCTGTGGGTTTCAGGTTTTTCAGCATATGCAGATGTTGAATAAATGTCTCATCTTGTCAGTTGGTTTGATCTTGTCAGGCACAGACAGTAAAACACTTTATCAGGCAAAAATCATGAATTAACACTGAATAAAAGTTGACAGTTTGGTGAATTCACCTCTACACCTGACAGTCCTTTATGTTAACTGTTCATTCATTAACAACCAAGAAGACTGATTGATTAAATGTGGAAATTAATGAGTAGAAATAACAGAAATGACCCAACTTTATGACCACAAAGTAATATATATATATACAGTACAGTCCAAAAGTTTGGAACCACTAAGATTTTTAATGTTTTTAAAAGAAGTTTCGTCTGCTCACCAAGGCTACATTTATTTAATTAAAAATACAGTAAAAACAGTAATATTGTGAAATATTATTACAATTTAAAATAACTGTTTTCTATTTGAATATATTTCACAAAGTAATTTATTCCTGTGATGCAAAGCTGAATTTTCAGCATCATTACTCCAGTCTTCAGTGTCACATGATCCTTCAGAAATCATTCTAATATGCTGATCTGCTGCTCAAGAAACATTTAATGTGTACAATTGTACAAAATATTTGTGTACAATATTTTTTTTCAGGATTATTTGATGAATAGAAAGTTCAAAAGAACAGTGTTTATCTGAAATCTAATCTTTTGTAACATTATAAATGTCTTTACTGCCACTTTTGATTGATTTAATGCATCCTTGCTGAATAAAAGTATTCATTTCTTTAATTTCTTTTCAAAAAAATACAAATAAAAGTTCTTACTGACCCCAAACTTTTGAACGGTAGTGTATAATGCTACAGAAGCTTTGTATTTCAGATAAATGCTGTTCTTTTGAACTTTCTATTCATCAAGGAATCCTGAAAAAAAAAGTACACAACTGTTTTCAACATTGATAATAATCATAAATGTTTCTTGAGCAGCAGATCATCATATTAGAATGATTTCTGAAGGATCATGTGACACTGAAGACTGGAGTAACGATGCTGAAAATTCAGCTTTGATCACAGGAATAAATTACTTTGTCAAATATATTTAAATAGTACACAGTTATTTTAAATTGTAATAATATTTCACAATATTACTGTTTTTTACTGTATTTTTAATTAAATAAATGTAGCCTTGGTGAGCAGACGAAACTTCTTTTAAAAACATTAAAAAATTTTGTGGTTCCAAACTTTTGGACTGTACTGTATGTATGTATGTATGTATATATATATATATACAGCTTCAGACACACACACACACACACAAAAGTTTTACAATTGTGTTGGGTTTTGATTCAGGATCAATAATTATAAATAAGTGCAGATCTTTTTATAAGAGAGAAACAGCTGACCAACTTATTTTTAAGATAATAGGCTACTAAAAATCACTTTTATAAAGGGTAATAATTTACCTGCCATCTTATGTATGAAATGCAAAATTCATATGTTGTGGTACAGCGTTTTATTTTCTTATTTACATTTACTTTAGACATTTATTTACATAAATTTTATTGATAACATTGCCTATAATGTAGATGTCCACATCAATAGAAATTTACAAAAGTGATTTTATAGAAAGCAAATTAAATGCAAGTAAAACATCTACTTTTAAGGTTTCAGATATGTTTTGTGAGAATCAAAAGTCAAAATGTTGGTGAAATAATGTTCCATTGTCATTTAGTGTAACACTTGTATTTAAGTAAAAATTGAATCAACATACTTATTCTGACCTGTACATATTAAAATATATAAAAGAATAAGTGAGCATACTACATTTTATTGTATTTTAAATGAATATATAATTCTTGCTGACAAATGGGCAAAATCTAGGACAGTGGCAAAGTTTAGTAATTAGCATTTGGGGTAAAAGTAATTAGTTTTTAATATGGCATAAATAGATTTTTGTTGTAAATATATCCCTGACAAGATTGTTACACAATGGCATTTTAGTGGGTGTCTTCTGTAAATCATGGTAAAAATGTATGATATCTAATTTTTGATCAGAAAAAAACAAACAAATTAAACAAGGTTACAAATGGTTGAAATTCCATATTGGGAACTATGGAAACCTGAGAGGATCCTTTTTTTCCCGCATAAATTATTAATTAAAATTATTTTCTCTTGTTTAGTTAATATTCTTACACTTTATGAAAAATAAACTGTACGTCACTCACACTCACCATTTCTCCAGTCAGCCGCAAACCTTTGATCAGCATCTGTCAATCAATCAATCAATCAATCAATCAATCAATCAATCAATCAATCAATCATCATTCCATCGCCTTCAGACGCTCGTGTGAAAGTGTTCAGAGTTAATAAAGCATAAATCAGTGTGATGTTAAAGTTTGCTCCTTCTCACGTGTCGGACACTGAAATGACTCTTGCTGCCTCCAGAACAAGAAGAAAACATCTTTTGAGAAAACTTCGAGAATAGAGATCAACTTCGAACAAACAAAACAAAATCCAATCACAACGCATGGCCTCTGAGGCTTCCGTAGAAATGCCAAGAAACCAACAAAATCTTTAAAACATGCTTTGATGAACACGATTGTCTACAAGTCAAATCAAAGAAAACATCATATCACACGTAAAAATTCTAGTATTTTGTATTCACATGTCAAACGAGTATATCTGAATATTAAAATAGATATTAGAATAAAAACTAAAGGCTAATGTAGGCCTACTTGAATAATATGCATTCATATTTTAATAATATGCACTTTTTAAATGTATTATAGGCTAATTGTGTGATGCACTGATTTCCGAATAAACATCTGTGGGTGATAACAGCCTCTGGCCCTTTAAATGGAATAATAAATATAATTTACCTTTCCGTGTGGACACACCCCTTTCCGACATCCTCCAGTCAGCTGTTTCCAGAACTGTGACACCACTTCCTGTGAAATTCAGTGAGCCAATAAACATCACGTATCTATCTATCCATCTATCATGGTATTTGATGACAGTTCTGAAAGCATCTTCATCATCAGTGTCACAGGTCTGATGTGACACTCATCCTCTTGTCTTTGCAGTGACTTTCAGAAGGAGTGTAGATGCAGCATGTAGTGGATGAAAACAGCACATCGGTGTCTGCAGCGGTGGCTTCTGTGTAGTAAATTATTCATGAGCAATTTGAATACATGCAAATACTCTGGCACAGCTCCAGGTACCTATAGCAACGACCGGTGACCCCGCCCCCAGCCAGCATCAGCATCAGATCAGTGTCTGTGTGCTTTTGTTCATCTGTCTCCAGATCAGTGTCATTCAGCAATGGGAAATAAACATTCGTGTTACAATGGTATATTATATATATTATGAAATATTCAGCAAATGCATATTTATATGTTAGTATAATAACAACAACAATAGGCCTATCTTTTATATTATTATTATTATTATTCATATTATGGGTTTTCAAATATGTTGTTGAGGTTCTGAAAAGATTTAGATGAAATATTATAATTAAAAAATGAAATTTTACAGCACTTGTGTCAAGACAGAGGGGTTCATCAGGTCAAGTTCAGGGCATCGATACTCTAGTTTAGAATCAGATCCGGATCATTCAGGATCAGGTGGTCTGTAGCGTCATCTAGTGGTGAATAAGAGAATAACATTCATCGATTATAATGCAGTCTGCGTTCCAAAATGACGTTTATACTGAAAACACTGAGTACAAGATATGAAGTTTATCTGATTTTGTGTTCAAATCTGTAAATGTATGTTTTGTACATCAGATTAAAATCTGATTAAACTGTTTAAAATAGTCCTAATCATAATCAAACCTATTGAAATTCAATATAAGCTTTTAAATAGAATTTAAATTAATTTAAATACACTTTTATTAATTTCCCCCCTTCTTATTGTTTCATTTATTTTACATATTTCTTACTTATAGTGTTTGATGATTATGTTTTAATCACTTTTATTATAATAAACACTACTGTTCCAATGTTTCTGTCTCTTATGATCACCTTAGCACATTTATTTGATCAAAAATACAGTAAAAATAGTGAAATATTATTATAATTTAAAATAGCTGCTTTCTATGTGAATATACAGTAAAGTGTAATTTATATCCAGTGATCAAAGCTGAATTTTCAGCATCATTACTCCAGTCTTCAGTGTCACATGATCCTTCACAAATCAATCTAATATGATGATTTGCTGCTTAAGAAACATTTATGATTATTATCGATGTTAAAAACCGTTTATATTATTGCAGAAACTGTGATACATTTTATTTTTCATGATTATTTGATGAATAGAAAGTTCTAAAGAACAGCATTCATTTAAAATAAAATCTTTTATAACATTATAAATGTCTTTACTGTCATTTTCAATCAATTTAATGCATCCTTACTGAATAAAAGTATTAATTTCTTTCAAACTTTAGAATATACCTGCCTAAATAAACGGAGAAGTTCAGTACAAGCACTATATAATGCAGATCGGGGCAAGTTGTCACAGGGTATGTATCTCATCAGGTTTTGAATCAAAAGCACAATAACTCACACTTTTCTCCTTTGTGTGTTGGTTTCAAACTTCCATTTCTCAATTTAGAATAATTTATGTGCATTCAAACTAAAATAAATATTATTTTAATATCTGTTGGCCTTCAAGTGATCACAATTAAATCACACTGACATAAAGACAAGAGTCACTACATAATGTATATATAATAACTGTTCTCAGGATCTTTTATATGTTGTAGTTAAATACAGTTTATTAATTACAGTGTGGTTTGATATCTTTGTGCAACTCTTTACATATTCATGAATTCTTTCCTGGTTTTAGTCAGCCTGAAAAGTGTAACTTATATGTTATGGAAAATTATATTTTTTTAAACAATATTTTCACATTTCAGACAAATTTGAACTTTTCTCAAATCAAAATCAAGGTGTCAATAAACATCAGAGACAAAAGCTGCTGCAAACAAAGAGCTTCAGTTCAGCTGCTGCTTTATGCTGCCATCTAGAGGACTCGATGAAAAACACTGATTCAATTATTGATTTCTTTACGATAACGTCTAAAACCCAAATAATCACATTTACAAGTGTGTGTTCAGCAAATATGAATAAATGGAGAGAAAAAAAAAAAAGCTTGATTCTAATATCATTAGTTTATTTGGCACAAATCTTTTCGATTTACAAACAACAGTCTTGAATTCAACCGAGTCATTTTAGTGCGAGAGCAAGAGATTCGTTCGATAAACGATTCACCGTGACACGAATCACAATATAAGGAACTTCAAGATGAATCTCACCAGTGATTCTGAATTCAAACAGTTTCCAGAATCGATCTTTGAGTTGCTTCAAATGAATCTCAGTGTTTTATTAGGCCTCTGGGATGTTTAAAAGCCATTTAATGCCATTTAGTAGATAATAATCATTGTGCTTGAGCATCGTGTGATTGTCCGGTTAGCAGGAATCATGTAGGGATTTTAGTTCAAAATAGATTGAGATGATAATTGTGAGTAAATACAACAGCCCCAAGAAGTATCTGAACACTTAATACACCTTTACAATGTCTGAATGTCACTACATGAGATGAGAAAATATCAAAAATGGTGTCATTTATTGTAAAGGAAGATGCACAAACAAGTTTAAAATGATAAAACGATTGATCAGATTCAGATCTAATGAATCACATAGACTGAAGTGAACAAATACTTTTTGGAGTCACTGTATAATTCAAATATTTATCCAGAAAGAAGGTATAACAGAGCAGTAATACTGAAGTTTAAAATCTCTCATTTCGGTAAATGATTAAACACACCAGTGGTGTGAATGACTTGTTATTTGTTCATTATCATTGAACATTGGTTAATTACACCAGTTAGTAACACTGTAGTGTCCCTGTGTGAGGGAAGATGATGTTGAAGTTCAGGTTTCGTTTCTCTCTCCAGGCACTTGGGAGCCACACACACAACAACTGCACAGTCACACATGTGCAAGACACAAAACACACACACACACACACACAACTGCACATTCATACATGTGCGAGACAAAAACACACACAAAACACACATCATTTTACTATCCTGTCCTCGATCAGCGATATGGATGAAAAAGTGAATCACATGAAATGACCAGCTCATATTTCACCCCAAAATAAATAAAAAAGGATTTCAGTAACACTTTATGCAGTCTTTACGCATTATGAAAGTATGTTAATGCATCAAATATGCCTTGTAATGTACCTTATAATGCATTGCATGTTCTCATGAATAATTGTAACCTCAGTTCAAATACTTATTATTAAATCAAATATTTTATTAACAATATAACAATATATTTTATTGTTACACCTTTCGAAAGTGTAATGCATTAAAACACATAATTTCAACCAATTTGCATACTACATTATAATGCATTTTAAGTTTGGTAACAATCATTTATGAAAAGATATAATGCATCAATGCAATGCATTATGACTACTAATGTAAATTATGACTACCTTTATATTATATATATATATATATATATATAAAAAAAAA
>RJVU01018580.1:1501627-1545490 GCA_003731715.1 Anabarilius grahami | reverse complement strand
TTAAATTACGAGAATAAAGTCATTAAATTACGAGAATAAAGTCATTAAATTACGAGAATAAAGTCATTAAATTACGAGAACTCGTTAAATTTCGAGAAAAAAGTCGAGATAAAATGTTGAGAATAAACTCATTAACAAATTTATTCTCGTAATTTAACGACTTTATTCTCGTAATTTAACGACTTTTTTCTCGTAATTTAATGACTTTTTTCTCAACATTTTATCTCGACTTTTTTCTCGAAATTTAACGAGTTTTTTCTCGTATTTTAATGAGTTTATTCTCAACATTTTATCTCGACTTTTTCCTCGAAATTTACCAACTTTAATCTCGAGATGGTATTTTTATTATTATTGCTTGGCCCTAATCCTCTTCCATAAATATTACAATAAAGTATACTTACAATTATATTTTATATAATTAAATTCAGCATAAATTTAATTCGAAACAACAAATATTACCATAAAGCATACTTTTATACTTTTAAATAATAGATAATTTGGGGAAAATGTGTTTAATTGTTGTGCAAAAAAATAATGCAAAAAAATCTTAAAGGGCCTAAATCAGGCTGCATGCCATTTCTGAAAAATCGTATTTAGAATATTACACAAATCTTTTGATTTTGGAGTGAAATATGAGCTGGACGTGTTCTTGATTTTTGTCATGAGACTCACCCTGATATGAAAGTGATATCCAGAGTAACACGCGCTGTAAACTCCAAATGTGTCTGTATTCCATCAAAGCTCAAAGCGGGACGCTGCGTGTCCAGAAACACATTCAGTCAGTATTGCACTTACAGGACGTTCAGTCTGTGATGGCGGGACGTACATTCAGGGCGTCTCTGTACCAAATACACACTCACTCACTCTACACACAAAACGCTTGCATCAGAAATCAAAACTCACGACACGCCTCTCATTCCCCGTCCTCTTCATTGGCAGCATATGCTCAGGTTAAAAAAGAAACATTTGTTCTGCTTTTCTTACTTCCCGTCTCTACGCTGCTACCGCACATTGTAGCCTAACTGCTGAAACTTGCGCAGCAGGATCTGCGAGAGGTCGAAGGTCATGAAGCTGATGCCCACAGCGATGGGACCTTTGACCCAGTTCATGCTCAGGCCCTTATAGAGGCCGCGGATCACGCCCTCCTCTGCCACGATCTCGCGCATGGTGCCGGAGATGGTGCCGTAGGTGTGTCCGGTGACGCCCGCCGTCTGCATGCGTCTGCGCACCACGTCCAGCGGGTACGAGGCGGACTGACCGATCAGCCCCGCGCAAGCGCCGAACGCCAGACGCTCGTACGAGTACGGCTGTGAGCGGCCCGTGCGCTCTAAAACAAGAGGAGACACCCGTTACTGAAGGTTATGAGACACTATATGACACAGAAAAGAGCTTATAAAACATGCACAATTAAATAGAATATACCTAGTTCCAGACTAACATGCATGTTTGAGCCGTTTTAACGGAAAGCAGCATCTTAAAATATGTCAGTGTCATTGATGATGCACATCAGAAATGTTTTTTTCTAAGGTACGTTTATAAAAGCTTAATTGAACCAAGGCCTAATCCTGACTTTCTAAGCATTGTCTGTGAAACCACGCCAAAATATTTTAAACATTTACTTTAATTTAAAAAAAAAATTTGATTGTGATTTGTTTTTTTTGTAAAACTTCACATTTTGTTAGTTTTTGCTCATGATCTAACAATGTAACATATTTCTGAAGCATTTATTAATCTTAGTTAATTTCAAAATCTCTGGTAACATTTTGCAAATTACTTCATTACGCCATACTGTTAGTTTATAGTTAATTTACATTTACATTTACATTTATGCATTTGGCAGACGCTTTTATCCAAAGCGACTTACATTGCATTATACTATACATTTGTATCTGAGTATGTGCAATCCCTGGGATCGAACCCATGACCTTGGCATTGCTAGTGCCACGCTCTAACCACTGAGCTACAGGAAAGATGTTAATAGCTAACAGTTAATAGCTAATACATTAATATATTTGACTATATACAAATAGTGAATTCTTCATTCATTGTTACTGTAATTAGCTTATTATTATTGTTTAATTAGCTCATATATGAAGAGTTAAATCATGCATTGTTAACAACGTATTAACAGTAAATAGCTTTAGATTAGATCACGGAAAATGGGAAAATGACATTAAGTGCTTTAAACCAAACTTTATTAGACATTAATTGCATTCATATTCAGTGTTCCTTAAAATGTTTAAAAATACATGAACTATTTACAGTTAATATGTTGTTAAAGCATTATTTAACTCTTTACATGAGCTAATTAAACAAAAAAAAACACTTTGTTAATTACAGTGACAATGAATGAAGAACTCACTATTTGTATATAGTCTATTAATGTGTTAACCACAGTTTATAAACTATTAATTAACTAAATTGCAAATGATTTGTAAATACTTTATACTTAATGCATTACTAAAATCAGTTATTGATCAGTCAATCAACAATAAACAGCTGTATTTTTATTAACTAAAATGAACAAAGATTAATAAATACTGTAACAAATTAATTGCTCATTGTTAATGTTAGTTGATGCATTAACTAACATTAACTAATGGGACCTTATTGTAAAGAGTTACCATAAAAACTGAACTGAAATCAGTCAATTATTTGAAACTAAAAAATGAAACCAGAAAACATGTAAAAACGAAATGGAAATGAGTGAAACTTTTAAAGTTATAATAATAACCCTGAATCACACTCACACACACACACACACGTATATAATCTACCTGCGTGAACCTTCTTCAGCGTCTCGTAGGTGAAGAAACTGAGTCCTGCGTACGGCACGACGCCCAGGATTGTGGGGGTGAAGCCCCTGTAGATCGTCTTCAGCCCCTCCTCACGAGAGATACGGACGAACACGTGCAGGATGTTGCTGTACCTGAGAACCAATGGCATCATCACTGTCATTTCTTTAGATCAGTTGTTCCCTTAGCAAACTTCTAAGGGCGCCTTTAAGACGACAAAACAAGCTAAAACATCAACAATCAAGATTTTTCTTATTTTAATTCACTCCCTCAACAACTGTGTGTTGTCTTTAAAGAACCAGGATTCCCATATGGATATCGTCACTGTCAGGAGGAAACCTCAAATCTCCATATATGTTTTTTTTTATTTGATTTTTTACAGGAATCCATAGAACCCGACTGGATGAAGAAGAGAAACGACAGGTGTGTGTAAGAAAAATACTTTTTTAACTATAAATCAATGCTTCCGGTCAAGTGTGTTGTGACGTTTGCACAAGAAGTGGTCATCTGTTGCTTGACGCAACAAACTTCACAACGAACTTACGTAACGGGCCACGACATCACCCGCGTGATTGCTCATATGACAGTGAACAGGAAGCACTGATTTCTAGTAAAAAAAGTTTAAAATACTAGTATTTTTCTTACACACACCTATCATTTGGCTTCAGAAGTCATTGATTCATCCAGTGGGGTCGATTGGATCACAGTCAGGATCGCCGTGTGTGGTTTCTCAAGCATCAAATGAGCGGCACCCATTCGATGGCATTATATAAACTCACAGAGATGGATAATTTTCCTAAAAATCTTCATTTGTGATAAAGGTGCAATGTGTAAATTTCAGGAGGATCTATTGACAGAAATGCAATATAATATACATATCTCTGTTGTCAGTGGAGTATAAAGACCTTACATAATGAACCGTTCTGTTTTTATTACCTCAGAATGAGTCATTTCTATCTCATACACCGCAGGTCCCCTTACACGTCAAGTCGCCATTTTGCGCCGGCATGTTTCTACAGCAGCCCTAAACGGACAAATTGCTCTACAGAGCGCGTTTGCTTGACTGGCTACTCTCTGCTGTCTCAGACGATGACATCTTTGTCCTGTGTTGGCCACCATAGCTTTTCTTTATTGCAATTTGCAACCTCAGCACTAGATGCTGCTAAAATTTACACACTGCACCTTTAATCTGAAAAAAGGAAGTTATATACATCTGGGATGGCATAAGGGTGAGCAAATGATCTTCATTTGTATCCGTTTAACTCTTTCCTCACCAGAATTGTTAAAAAAAGAAGAAAAAAAAAGTTGCCAGCCACCGCCAGCATTTTTGATCATTTTCACAAAAATGTCATGGCCCCCAGAATACTCTGTTGCATGAATATCTGAACATGCAATATTATATATATTGTATATATAAAAAAGAACATCTGCTTTTAAACCACAAAAAAAGTTTTATTTTATTTTAGCTTTTAAATCAACACTTGAATGTGGGTAAGTTTCACAAAAAAAGGCAACATTTTAAACAAAAAGCTGAGAAATTTGCGTGTTTTTTCTTAAAGACTACAACATGCATAAGCAATGTTTTTATCGCTTGTTTCTGCTCCTTTTTTTCTGTGTTTTGATCCAGAGATTCTCTTTCAGAAGAAGTGTGATAGCGCCGCCTACGTGCCATAACAGTGACAACACTGAAAGACATCAAATTCCATCAATGGCAGGGAAAGAGTTTAGTTAGACGGATGAAAAGTCTTACATTTCTTTGGGTGTGACGGCCATGCGTGCGCGGACCATGTCCAGTGGGTATGTGAGCGTGGCAGCCGTGGTTCCCGCCATTGAACCAGCCAGCAGTCGTGGCACAGGCGGCAGAGCTCTGGAAAACAGGAAACTTTCACCATTAACACATTAAACTGACTGGACTGCAAAACATGTTCATCATTATCCAAAAAATAAATGGGTCATATCTGTGTTTGCAATGCATGTCTGAAATCTGAAAATGATTCAGTCATTAAAGGTTGGTTGTTCGGTTGGTGTTTTTAAGGCCACCGCAGCTTCCTTGGCTATTTTCATGGCGAGTAACATCTTAAAATGCTATAAAAGAGCAATTTAAAATCCTATACAAGGTTTCAGTCATTAAAGCAATATTCTGCGTTATCTTCATCATGTTATGCACTGCTGTAAGTTATCACAGACAAGAATTCCACTCATCTCTCAGTATAAACAAGCAGGAAACATGTTTACACCAGTGCAATTACAACGGAAGTCTAGCAGGCGAAGAAAAACCTAAAATAAACTATCAAAGCATGCAACACTTTGATGGTTTGCAATACTGATGTCTGTGTGAAGTTTTATTTAATCTTTTAAATGTGTCATGACATGAGAAATCAAAATTGTCTTGATCTTTTGACATATAAGAGGTCTTTGGCACATTAAAACATCCTGTAAGTTTTACAATTTTCCTCATTATTAACAAAGCATTTATTTGATCACCTCCAAAAATGGTTTGTTTGGATATTGCGGGATTTGTGACATCACACGGGCAAATACATTTGCATATGACTGCCTCCAGAACAAGACATTGATGAATAGTTATACATCATCACACCATAGGCCCCGCCCACCTCGCTTAACAGCTGACATTTTCCAGCTGATGTAACCAAAGGCCACATGGGTGGGAAAATCACATTTAATAAAATCCTGAAGAAAGTGTCATGCTGCATTATTTGCTGTTGAATAGTCTGGGGGAAACATCTCAGATGATAAATGCTACACTTAAAACCAACAACAACAAACCCTCTTCATTCTCTTTCTGTGCTCTCACAGTGTCTCTCTGTACCAGCTCGTATATTTATGAGCAATCATGTAACTTAATCTGTAGCTTAAACTGTAATCCTGTTTAATTTCTCATGTGTAAATCGCTTTGGATAAATAAATGTAAATGTGCATGGGTGAAGCACCAGTGACTCACTTGCCCTGGAAGCCGTAATACTGTCCCAGAATCCTCTTGTATTGTTCATGGGCACAGAACTGGATGGCAGCATATGGAATGACACGCACCATAGTGGCCGAGTTTCCCCTCCACAGACTGAAGAACCCATCCTTAAGATACGTGCGGTAAATTAACCTGTACGCCTCCTGGAAATGACAACATTTATATATTTATGTATTTGGCAGATGCTTTTATCCAAAGTGACTCTATCAGTTCATGCATTCCTTGGGAATCGAACCCATGACCTTGGTGTTGCAAGCAGCTTGATCTACTGTTTGAGCTACAGGAATACAAACATCACAAAATATACGAAGTCATCTGCAACCTGACAGATCTATCAAACTTTTACATTTATACGCAAAACCGCTGACATGTTCACATTGAAAAGACACAGTAAAATACTCACCTTAGCAGAGAATCTATTAGACGACACTGAAACAAGATAAAGAGTTTCACATGTTATTTCAGCTAAAAAGGAACAAAACAAAAAAAATTAAAAATGTACATTTATTGTGCAACTAAACGAATCATTCGTACAGTTGCACCAAAAGTCGTCACTCTTCAAAATGTCTGAATGTCGTTGCATCAGATCACGCGCCTGTATCGTTTCAAATCATGATGCAGGATCTTTTCTCTTCACTAATGTCACTTTTCTTCATCATTTGTAAAGTGTCAGTGTATTTCAATCAGCGGGTGTTTTCGATATCAGCTTTAAAATGTGGATATACAGTCAATTTTAGTATATAGATAAAATGGTAAAAAAAATTTAAAAAAAAAACCTTGAAGGGCCCTATCATACACAATGTGACGGCAGGCGCGACGCAAGTGTTTCAGCCTGATGCAGTTATCATTTTCATCTCCGACGCTCACATTGTTTAAATAACAAATGCACTCGTGGCCATCTGTTCGCCCATGGGTGTGCTGGTCTGAAAACGAGGTGTGTTCAGGTGCATTGTTGGCGTTGCTATTTTGAGGCAACTGAAAACGACTGCACTATTGACCAACAAAAACCTGCTCTAAAGTCAATTTTTTTTGTTATTTTAGGGGCGTGTTAGTAATATTCACCTATAGGCGGGTGCACAATGCACACCCACTCTGCTTATTACACACACAGGGACATGCAGCAGCACACAAACATGCCAAATATTAATAATAAAAGGATTACAAAATAAAATGCCTACATGTTATAATGGATAGTCATTGCATGTATCAGAATGACCTTTTTGCAGTAATGATGAATGAAATTGGCTAATTATTTGACCAATTGTGGCAATACACACATGTATTTGACTCGTCAGGTTGAGGGTGTCTATATTCCGCCATGTAAAAAGCGAATCCACCATGGTGCAAGTGCACCTGGTTTTTAAAAGGGAATGAGAGATGAGACTCTGATTGGTTTATTGCACATTACGCCCAAAACACACCCATGACTCATTAAGAGAATAGGTACAACCCTTTTGGGCCATTTTTTGCATCGTTAAACTAGCAAAAGTGGATTCGGACACGCCCTAAGAGCACCTGCGCTTCAGACCATGCGCTTAGATCGTTAAAATAGGGCCCTTTGAGTTTTAAAAAAAAAAAAAAAAAAAACACTTTTAATTTTGTTGCTTTTATGGAAACCATTCAATATGACTATGCAATAACAATAATAATAATTGTTATTATTTTATGATTATTGTTGTTATTTAAATATTAGTAATATTAGTAATACAAATGAAAAAATAAAGAAATATATTACTACAGTAATAAAACTATTGCACTGTAAAATATATTATTTAATAAAAATAATCTTTTTACAGCAATTCAACAAATGACAACACTAATATTAATGGCTGTCTTAATTTCTTTGTTTTCAAATGTTTTCAAATAGGGCTTTTATTTTGGTGGAATTTTTGTCTGGAAACCTTAAAGGGTTAGTTCACCCAAAAATGAAAATTCTGTCATTTATTACTCACCCTCATGCCGTTCCACACCCGTAAGACCTTTGTTCATCTTCAGAACACAAATTAAGATATTTTAGTTGAAATCCGATGGCTCAGTGAGGCCTGCACAGCCTGCAATAACATTTCCTCTCTCAAGATCCATTAATGCACTAAAAACATATTTAAATCAGTTCATGTGAGTACAGTGGTTCAATATTAATATTATAAAGTGACGAGAATATTTTTGGTGCGCCAAAAAACACTGCATCAGGAAGCTTCAGAGCATAATGAATCAGTGTCTCGAATCAGCGGTTCGGAGCACCAAAGTCACATGATTTCAGCAGTTTGGCGGTTTGACACGCGCTCCGAATCATGATTCGATCGAGTGTTTTGAAATCGGCCATCACTATATAAGTCGTTATTTAGTTTATTTGCCGCACCAAAAATATTCTTGTCGCTTTATAATATTAATATTGAACCACTGTACTCACATGAACTGATTTAAATATGTTTTTAGTACATTTATGGATCTTGAGAGAGGAAATGTCATTGCTCCCTATGCAGGCCTCACGGAGCCATCGGATTTCAACAAAAATATCTTAATTTATGTTCCGAAGATTAAGGAAGGTCTTACGGGTGTGGAACGGCATGAGGGTGAGTAATAAATGACAGAATTTTCATTTTTGGGTGAACTAACCCTTTAAACCTTAACTTTTGCTGACAACAGATTTATAAACAATTCTCAGTTGGCGCAAAATGCACGTTATAAGTGACCCAAATTCATCGAAACTACACAAATCACAAAAATAACCTATTTTGTATTCAAAACAGTGGCTTTTGGTGAAAGGTGACAAGTTTGTAGCCCTATTAAGTGGACGGTGTCCTAGTAGAGAGGAACCACAGGTGTAGAGTATGAAATCACATGCTGTATAGTACATACTACGTTTGGTTTGAAACTTGCTTTGAGACTGTTAAAATGTATGTTCTATGTAGTATGAATAAAATTCGGACGTACTACATCCAACATGTTGTCACTGTCATGTGACATACAGCATCAGTTGTATCGCTTCACCACTTCACAACTCCTCTCCTGTGGCCTCATGGGATAGTAAAGTGTCCATTGCACGCGCATTTCAGAATCTCGAGTGAAGTATTAGGTCATCCAGGTACTTTTCATCTACTGTTTTTCGAATACTATGTATTTTGACATCCTACTCTGTTGATGTACTGTTTGGATGCCGCATAAGAATGACACTTCCTTTGAAAATGTGCACCTGATACAATGACATCGAGACATCTTAAGCCGTGAATAAGTGTTTAAATACTTTAGTCAGTCACTCAAGGAAGTTAATAAGAGTTCTTCTTGCCTTGGAAGATAATCTTGGTTCGATCCAGCGGAGCGACGGAAGTTTTAGCAACGGCTCCTGCAAACGCCCCTGAGAGCAGAGAGTTCAAGACCGACCGACCCTGTTTAAAGCCCTGCACACACACACACACACCACAGATTAGTTATGATTCATGAAGATTTTCACATGTAACCAAATAAATACATCAATCCACATCTTCTAATAGTTAAGGAAACCCAGTGTTAATCAGTAAGGCTGTGCTCTAATCTAGTGCTGGTGTAAACATGTCCAGGCATGACCACATACTGAGGCTTCTGGGAATGACTCAAGCCTTCCCTCTAATCTTTATAAAGCAGAACAGGTTTATATTCACACTCTTAATCTGTTTCCACCCACAAACCCATGACCTGAATGATTGTCTGAATACCAGGTTTATTAATCAAACCTCAAGTCCCAGCATGCTGAACGGCTGAATGAAAATACTTGTCTTTTGTTTGAACGGCTTACTAAGAAACTGGAGTAACCGCTCAGATACAGCCTGTTCATCAAAATATGAAGGATCCAAAACGTCCAACATTACATAACAGACGCAATTAAAAATGTTTTCCATCGGCTACAGACCTGAGTAAGGGATGAAATTAGTCTAAATAATATTAACAAATGCATGCACAAATATCTGAGAGCTTTATAAGATACATTTGTAAACATTTATAAAGCTCACGGATAATTGTGCATGAATTTTTTAATAAATTTTGAGACTAATTTCATCTCATACTACGGCTGCACGATTTGGAGGGGGAAATCATACTGCGATTTTCCTGATAAAAATTGCAATTGCGATTTAAAATTACAATTTTGCTGTGTTTGCTAAACAAGTTTTGTGATTATATATCAATATGGCTATAAAATAATAATAACAATTATAATTATTATTATTACTTAATAAAAATATAAAAATTACAAAATATATACTGTAATATAACTATTGTAATATTTCACTGTAACAAGGTAATATTTGATAAGTCATAATCGCGATTTTTAATTGTGCATTTCTAATACTGACATTTTAACCTGTGACCCCTCGTAAAACACTGAGATGACCGATGGGATTTACTGTAAACAAGACGGTCAGCGGCCCACATGGAAATAAAAACAAAAGCATCATGCAAAATAATGAATGATGGTCATGATAATAACTATAATAACAGCTTACTGAAATAGAAACTGACTCTTATTCTAAATATAAAAGTGTATGACATTATTTTGAGCATGAAATCATCTCACATTTCTGGAAAATCATAGATTAAATAAAAATAAAATGACAATATTCTCTTCCAAGAGGTCATAGTGCGATCACAGTCACGGATGAACATGACATTATAGTTTCACATTATAGTGACTTGTTATTATAAAACAGTCATTACATAATACAAATATTAAGGACAGAAACGTTCATTAAAAATGCCACCGCTGGAACGCTGGACTGACCAATCAGAAGACAGGAACACGACTACATTAAACATTAAAGCACACAGTGACTCTACAGAACCAGAGAGAGAGAAGAGTCAACGACTGAAGAAAACACTGGAAAATACTGGAGATTATCTGGAGATAGAGATGAGAAACTTTCTTCCAGCAGACATCTGATCCCAAGATCACTGAAGCCATGACTGAAGCTCTTAGTGAACTTGTAAATAGATCATGAGGTCACACATTTTCCACTGATAAAATGGCCAATCCGTCTTTAAAGTGAACGGGTTTTAGATGTTAAAATGTTTTCTTGCATTCAATCTTAACCCTATCATATAATATTTGATATTTACATTTCCAAGGCCTTTAAATAATCAACATGCTGTGAAATCTTTACTGATTTAATAGAGTAAACGTAAAAACTTTTATGTTGTTAGCAATATTTCACTAAATCAGCTTTAGTTTACTTGATTAGACATTATTTATTAGAAAAATCATGTTCAAATGTGAATCAAATATGATCATGAGGCTTTTGAGGAACTTGTTCATCTGTCAATCATCATTGTATTGCATTGCATTATATGTTTAAAAACTACAGAGTTTACTTTGATCATAAAACTAAACTTTTAAATATCATCTTATGAAGACATATTATTGGCAGATATTGATATTTATATGCATTTTATGTGAGTATCTACTGTTTTAAAGATCTCATTTATTTACATTACAAGCAACAGAATTTCATTTAACTTTTTGTCCATATAAATATCTGCATCAAATTGCATATTTTTTGCTCAATTTGGGACGTGGAATAAAATTGAACTGTTTTTTCTTTATATTCTTCCCATGTTTATCTAAAAGCCTGATGTATCAAATAAGATACTAAACAAAAAACACATGCAAACTTTCATTTTAGGGTTTGTTTTTATATTTTGTCTAAAGTTTCAATAAACTGTTCCAAGTCAGTCTATTAATTCATTTGTCAGGTTTTACAGGAACTATGAGTAATCCAGTGGTAGTTTGACTTCCTGTAGACTGTAAACACTGTGACGCTTTCAATACACTGATCTTCTGTTCTTCCTGTTGCACAAATGAAGGCCAGCCTGAAACGCCTTACAAACCGGTTTTGACATCTGCATTCTTTAACAACACAATGAATGTGCATTGCTATGGTGCAATTATTTCTACAGCTCTGTCATCATTAACGGGCCCTCCTGTTGCTCCAAACCAGCATGAATTGTATTTTTTCATCGAACACAAAAGATGTTCAGCAGAATGCTCACAAATAAAGTCCTAAGGCTTCAGAATGACATGAGGACGAGTAAATGTTTCTTCAAACTTAAAATTTAAATCAGTTGGAACCAATTAGTGCAATCTTACTGGATGTTCTCTGCTGTGGGCGGGTTCAGAGGTGAGCTTTCTTACCTCTGATTGGCTGGAGGCGGGGCGTGGCAGCACTTCGCCCTGTGTCAGCGCCCCCTTGCGCTCCTGAACCGCATTACCCATGCCGACCTGATCCATTCATAGACGGCAGCAGGCAGGTGGCTCGCCGGCTGACACGCAAACACTCACAAAACTCCTGGAAAGACATGAGATTAATATTATAATGTAGCAACATAACATATCCACATTTTTCCTATCGAGCCTACAGCTGGAGCACGCTCAGATTGACAGGTCTTGATTTACATTGCGCCATAGAATAGGAGCGCACAGCTGAAACAGCACTGGAAGATCGTCACTCATCCACCAGGATCTTATTACTTATTCTGTGTAATTATAAATATTTTCATGCTTTGTGGTGTTTACACATGTAAGTAGATCTTATGTTCGGTAAAATACTCAGATCACTTGTTTGGAGAGGTTCTTGGTGCTCTTCGGACATTTTCAACCAAAACATTTCACGTTTATAGTTTTTTTTTCTTCATCTGAATGGACCGAAATTTGGTAAATGTTTCGGCACTTACTATGTGAACACACAAAAAAAAAAAATCATGGACATTATTCAAAAAAGTTAAGTGTTCTGAAAAAAATAGTCACACTTGAGGTCCTCGAGGTAAAAAATGAACGCATTGGAAATTAATGGGAGACGAATTTCATCTAGTGGAAACGTTTGGTACTGCGGGCAAACTAAATATTACTGAAAGCTAATTTTTTGAGATATCAAGCTCAAATTTGGAACACTGCTTCTTTACATTTTCTTGCAGTTTTAGAGTAAAACGTGTTTTTGAAAATATACATCACATATATAAAAATTGAAAATAGTATTTTTGTGCATTTTTCATAAGAATAAATGTAAAATTATGTAACTTTTTAAAACTTTTCTCACTTCAGCAATAATTTGCCAAGTGTCATCTTTGAAAAGAGATCAAAATTAAGTCAGTGCTTTAAAGCATAAAGCTAAATTTATGACAGTCTAAGTTGGAAATTTAATTTTCAGGTCAATGCTCAAAAAGAGAATAAATGGATTATAACTACACCGTAAATATAGTTCAGTACCAAAAAATCCCCTAAAAATACAAAATATTAAATAAAAAACATTATCAAACTAAAATATAGTACATTTATTTAATTGAAATAAAAAATTCTGTCATTTTTGACCGACACGCAAAGAGCACCAAAGGGTTAATAAATAGGCTACTGTGGTTTCAAATGCCGTGAATCAGCCCAAACTTAATTTTATGAACTGTCAAATATACTTTTTAATAGTCATCATGTCAAGCTGCATGAATAATAATAAAATAAATCAATAAATGATCATTTTTTTTCTGGGGTTTTCTCAGCAGTCTTGTGACATAAGAACCTCTAAACATGATAAAAAAAAAATTCTATCAAATTATTTTCTATCAAACGAGACCACATACCTTGTTTTTTTTTTTGTATAGTTTCAAGCCATTACTACTGGAAAAATCACGTGAAATTATTAAAAATGCCTTCAGGTTGTAAGGGGTTAACAGTGACAGTCAACAGCTTAAATGATCGGGATCGACAAGAAATCGGTAGGCAGTATCGACTGATCGGAAAAACCCCATGAACAATTATTTTGGAAGAAAAAAAAAAGCAAATCTTGCATATAATCCTACAAAAAGTTTTAGTGTGTTTATGTGAAATACAATATCAAATTTTTTGGATTTTGAAGTGAAATGTTTTTGTGAGATTCATGCTGAGGCTTCTTCTGTCTGGATGATTGTGTGTCATCCTAATTATATTAAGACACATTCACCATAAAAGGCAAATACTGAATTAATCTGGCATCAATCTGTCTGTGTTCAGCGTACAGTTGTGATGCAAAAAAAAATGCAACCGATTAGCAGAAGCAGGTCACAGGAACTGATGTGTGACGTGCCGACAGGAATCCAGAAGCGCCTGGATCAAATAACATCTGAAAGGGTCACACAGATGGACCTCTAATAATAGCGCAAATGCTGAATTATTCAGGGTCCTGACAGCCTGGGATACGAACAGGGCCTGAGCAACACTGCTCAATATAGCATACAGCGTTAAATATTCTTCTGAATATAATCTGAACATGATTTATTTCTGCTAATGGTCCAGTGGCACTAGTTACCAGCACAATAATTCAAGAAGTGAACAAGTGGACATTCACACTCACAATCCCGGTGTTATGCGAAATTCAAGATCCTAACCAAAATGTTCACCGGTCTGGACTTCAAGGGTTTGCAATGCCTGATCAGAAATGCTTGTGTTATACAGTCATACAACAGAATAAAAGTCATAATTAAACAACGCTTAACTTTGGATAATAGATCTCAATACATACATCTGAAACAAAATAATATATATTAGGTAAAAAAAAAACACAAACTTAAAAATGAGATAAGTGCCCTTAATTGGAGCCGTTAAAGCCCTGCCCTCTTCTGGAAAGGGGGGGACGGGAGCAGCAGCTCATTTGCATTTAAAGGGACACACACAAAAACTACGTGTTTNTGAATTATTCAGGGTCCTGACAGCCTGGGATACGAACAGGGCCTGAGCAACACTGCTCAATATAGCATACAGCGTTAAATATTCTTCTGAATATAATCTGAACATGATTTATTTCTGCTAATGGTCCAGTGGCACTAGTTACCAGCACAATAATTCAAGAAGTGAACAAGTGGACATTCACACTCACAATCCCGGTGTTATGCGAAATTCAAGATCCTAACCAAAATGTTCACCGGTCTGGACTTCAAGGGTTTGCAATGCCTGATCAGAAATGCTTGTGTTATACAGTCATACAACAGAATAAAAGTCATAATTAAACAACGCTTAACTTTGGATAATAGATCTCACTACATACATCTGAAACAAAATAATATATATTAGGTAAAAAAAAAACACAAACTTAAAAAATGAGATAAGTGCCCTTAATTGGAAACTAACTTAAAAAAAGTAAGTTGAATTAAAACTCAATTACATAGGACTGCAACAAACGGCTGGTAGGGACTACAACGAGCTTCTTCCCGGGTTAGTGACATCACAAACCCTAAAATTTACATAAACCCCACCCCTAAGAACACACAACAAAGAGTTGTGCTTTAGAGAAGAGGAAGAGTTGTTGTAGTAGAGTGTTGTTGACATGCCGTCATTTTACGCCGGACTGCTTCACAAATGAGGGTCAATTCAACACAAAAGATGAACATGACGGCACATGCTAGTGGATGAGTTGAATCAACTCCACAGCAACTACATAAATTTGTCCACTATCCATTCCGAAATGTCTAAAAGTTGTAACTTCTTCCTGAGTCTCTCCATCAGTGTCGACTCCGGTTTGAACAATGTAAGGCTGAACACCGTTACTGACAATCCTCATTTTGGCTGCGTGAGATTCTCCAGCTTTGTTGTTGTTGAGCGACCGAAGCGTGAGCTGTTAAAGCTCCGCCCTCTTCTGGAAAGGGGGCCGGGAGCAGCAGCTCATTTGAATTTAAAGAGACACAAACAAAAACGGTGTGTTTTTGCTCACATCCAAAAAGGGGCAAATTTGACAAGCTATAATAAATGATCTGTGGGGTATTTTGAGCTGAAACTTCACAGACACATTCTGGGGACACCAGAGACTGATATTACATCATAGGTTATTATGGCTCCCCTTTAATATAACTCTGCGTTTGGCCCAAAGAAGAAAGTCATATACACCTAGGATGGCTTGAGGGTGAGTAAATTATAGGATCATTTTCATTTTTTGGGTGTACTATCCGTTTAATATATCTATAAATAAGGCATTCTAGATACAATCGGGTAGCTTAGCAGGGAAGTTAAAGTCGGGAGAAAACCTGAGGTCTATTCTCTGCGTCAGGGCAGAGAGGTTGAGGACGTGAACAGGAACCAGAGGCTCAGTGTGTGAAAGGTCCTTCACACTGACACACATTCAGCGCACACCAAACCCCCGCAGACCCTCAACCTTAAAATGCCACACGCCGTATCAGATGTGACGCATTCGATCACAGTCATCCTGGGACTTTTGTGGCGTGAGATCCACAACTGACTATTCAGAACCACTAACCCTCGTTTAGTAATTCACGATTAGGCCTTTCACACTACAGATTAACAGCATTTTTTTCAAACCCTGGGTTAAACAACATTTCACAATTGAGATGTTCATACATGAAACTGTTAAAGGATTAGTTCACTTTCAAATTAAAATTTCCTGATAATTTACTCACCCCCATGTCATCCAAGATGTCCATGTCCTTCTTTCTTCAGCTGAAAAGAAATTAAGGTTTTTGATGAAAACATTCCAGGATTTTTCTCCATATAGTGGACTTCAATGGCCTCCAGACAGTTAAAGGTCAAAATTATAGTTTCAGTGCAGCTTCAAAGAGCTCTACATGATCCCAGATGAGAAATAAGAGTCTTATCTAGAGAAACCTTCACTCATTTTCTAAAAAAAATAAAACATTTATACGTTTTAACCATAAATGCTCATCTTGAACTAGCTCTCTTCTTCTCTATTAGAATTCCAGCAGTGTAGACACTGCTAAGTGTATTACTGCCCTCCACAGGTCAAAGTTTGAACTAATTGTTATATACTTGCACTAGCATATTGCATATGACAATTTAGTTCAAACTTTGACCTGAGGAGGGCAGTAATACACTTAGCAGCATCTACACTGCCGGAATTCAAATAGAGAAGAAGAAGAGAGCTAGTTCAAGATGAGCATTTATGGCTTTCCTGTAGCTCAGTGGTTAGAGCGTGGCACTAGCAATGCCAAGGTCATGGGTTCGATCCCAGGGATTGCACATACTCAGATACAAATGTATAGTATAATGCAATGTAAGTCGCTTTGGATAAAAGCGTCTGCCAAATGCATAAATGTAAATGTTATGGTTAAAATGTATAAAATTTTTATTTTTTTTAGAAAATGAGTGATGGTTTGTCTAGATAAGACTCTTATTTCTCGTCTGGGATCGCATAGAACGCTTTGAAGCTGCACTGAAACTATATGGAGAAAAATCCTGGAATGTTTTCATCAAAAACCTTAATTTCTTTTCGACTGAAGAAAGAAGGACATGGACATCTTGGATGAGATGGGGGTGAGTAAATTATCAGGAAATTTTAATTTGAAAGTGAACTAATCCTTTAACCAAGCGTCATTTGTAACTCATTTTGTTCATACAAATTGTTGAGAAGACTTAAAAATTCAATGCATCTTAACACACAAATCTCAAGAACGGTGACAATCAACAAAAAAATAGATGTAACACAAAAATGACAAGACAAATGTCAGCAAATAATCCTATAACAGTAAACACATCAAATTCTTTGTTCAGGGACAATATTTGGTGGATTTTGTTCATCTAACATGGGTTTTGATGTAGTTTTAATGCATATTTTTTAGCATTTGTGTCCCAAAAGGTCATGTAAACTGGAAGATAAGTAGTTTCACACTGTGACACAGAACAATATAACCTAGGATTATTAACCCAGGGTTAAAAAAATGACACAGGGTTAAAAGGATCTCAAGTGTGAAAAGTTTTTTTTAATGATTAGGTCGCCAAAGCAACTGAAAGCAGGATCTGTTTTCTTAGTGGGTTGAAGTGTGGGACGTTTTCCAACACCCCCTCCTGTCCGTCTCGCTTTCTCAGTCTTTTATTGTTCCCCGAGGATCAGATGACAGATCCACTGAAAGCACTTTGTGATTCGCAAAGAGCGAAACAACAAAAGCTGACAGTATAAACACAAGCAACATCTCATATGGAACTAAATAGCACAGATGTGAAGATGAATATGGTCATATACCAAATATGAACCTAAAATTTAAAAAGGAAGCTACTGTGTATATTTATTTTCATGTATAAATACCCAATACATAACGACAAATGTGGAAAATATTTAATTTCTACTACATTATTAAATTATTTTTTCTACTCACTAATCACTTTATTTTTTTAATTATTTATTCTATTTGAAATATTTGCAACATTTGTTTTTTAAAGGATTAGTTCACTTTCGAATAAAATTTTCCTGATAATTTACTCACCCCCATGTCATCCAAGATGTTCATGTCTTTCTTTCTTCAGTCGTAAAGAAATTAAGGTTTTTGATGAAAACATTCCAGGATTATTCTTCACTGGGGTTCAACGGGTTGAAGGTCCAAATGTCAGTTTCAGTGCAGCTTCAAAGAGCTTTAAATGATATCAGACGAGGAATAAGAGTCTGATCTAGAGAAACCATCGCTCATTTACGAAAAAAATACAACTGTATATGCTTTATAAACACAAATTATCGCCTTGCACGTGTATAATAGGAAAGGCGTAGGACATACAGCGTAAGCTTTTTGAAGAATACAGAAAGCGGAAGCACGTGCAAGGCGATATTTTGTGTTTATAAAGCATATACAGTTGTATTTTTTTCTAAAATGAGCGATGGTTTCTCTAGATAAGACTCTTATTCCTCGTCTGATATCATGTAGAGCTGCACTGAAACTGACATTTAGACCTTCAACCGTTTGGAGTCCATTAAAGTCCACTATATGGAGAAAAATCCTGGAATGTTTTCAGCTTTATTTCTTTTCGACTGACGAAAGAAAGACATGAACATCTTGGATGACATGGGGGTGAGTAAATTATCATGAAATTATCATGAAATTTTATTTAAAAGTGAACTAATCCTTTATTTTAAAAACTATTTTTATTATTTAGTTTAATCTTATATTTTGCCACAGACCCCCTGTGTTGTCTATTTTTGCAAAATCAGCCAAGGATTATATCTTAACACGTAAATATCTTAACAGACCATAAATGTTTATTTATGAAACGCATCCAGATTCATTTACAATGTAAATCCATCACATTATAAAACACTAAACACGATCATAAACGCCTTTTTTCCTCAAAAACGCCATGATTGTTTACATTGTTTATTTCAGAAATGACGTCAAATGAAAATTGTCTGTTGTTAAATATTTACTTAGAGACAACTCATGACACATTTCAAAGTGTTTTAGCCTTTTAGCCTGTTAGCACAACTGTTATTGTTATTTCAATGGAGCTTTTGGCTTACCTGAGTCCGACAGCACCTGTTGTAGATCTCTGCGTGAAGATCGAGAGAAAAACACCGACTTTATCGGAATCTGATGGCAGTCTGCTCAGACATTCCCATGGTGTTGGACTACTAACCTCACAAACAAACAAATGATGAAGTGATAAACTCCAGTCACCATCCACTTACATAAACAGCAGCCAGTCACTATCCACTAACATAGAAAAACAAGCTCGCGTCAATCAACACGCGTCCGTTTCGCAGGAAAGCTGGTTAAACACATTTTATCCCACTTTCTACGCTGCTGCTGTGACTTTGAGCTGGTTTCCTTGCACATTTCACGCTGTCAGACTAGCATGCGAGCGTTGAAGGGCGAGTCCGGGTGCATTGTGGGAGTTGAAGTCCATAGCGGGAGCGCGCTTGACGTGGATAGGCTCGTTCGAGGGGCGTCAAAGCGAGTAAACATTAGAGAGGGTGGGGTTTGAAGTTTAGAAGTGGGCTTTAATAAGATTTTCCCAATTAATTGGTAGGAATAAACCTGGTGTCATTCATGATTTTTGTTCTTTCCTACAACTAAGCGCTTGAATGCGACGAGCTGGTAATCACGAAGTGGGAAAGTAGGAAATTTCCGAGAAGTCTTTTGGACATGATACCATGGTGCCATATAATTACTATGGTAATCTGGTCAGTGCCATGGTATACATCAAATATAAAACATCTTATATCAGATCAGACATACCATAATTGAGGCATATTTATTTTATTTATATACACTGATAAAACAGTATTCGTTTGCAGAAAAATGTTAGAAGCTTGTATATTTTTGTAATTTGTATTACTTAAAAAAAACACATATATACATACATTCATACATATGTGTATATATAAATATAATTATAAATATACATACACTGCCGTTCAAAAGTTTGGGATCGGTACGATTTTTAATGTTTTTAAAAGAAGTTTCGTCTGCTCACCAAAGCTGCATTTATTTAATTAAAAATACAGTAAAAACAGAAATATTGTGAAATAATATTACAATTTAAAATAACTGTTTTCTATTTGAATATATTTTAAAATAAAATGTATATCCTGTGATCAAAGCTGAATTTTCAGCATCATTACTCCAGTCTTCAGTGTCACATGATCCTTCAGAAATCATTCTAATATGCTGATCTGCTGCTCAAGAAACATTTAATGTGTACAATTGTACAAAATATTTGTGTACAATATTTTTTTTCAGGATTCTTTGATGAATAGAAAGTTCAAAAGAACAGTGTTTATCTGAAATCTAATCTTTTGTAACATTATGTCTTTACTGCCACTTTTGAGTGATTTAATGCATCCCTGTTGAATTAAAGTATTCATTTCTTTAATTTCTTTTCAAAAAAATTAAAATAAAAATTCTTACCGTCCCCAAACTTTTGAACGGTAGTGTATAATGCTACAGAAGCTTTGTATTTCAGATAAATGCTGTTCTTTTGAACTTTCTATTCATCAAGGAATCCTGAAAAAAATCTGTTTTCAACATTGAAAATAATCATAAATGTTTCTTGAGCATCAAATCATCATATTAGAATGATTTCTGAAGGATCATGTGACACTGAAGTTATTTTTTATTTATTTATTTTAGTACATAAAGTTAAACAATGAAAATGATATTTTTTTTTCAACTAGCTGAAAAGTTATTTTAATATTTTAATTATAAAATATTTTATTTATAATATATTATTTTGATGTTTATTTTATTTCAAGTAACAATTTTATGGTTTTAGTTAACTATAATAACCCTTTTACAAAGTACTCCCCAAAAAACAAAATAAACATAAATTAATAAAGACTATCAAAACAGCATACATTTACAGAAAGAAAGGAATTATTGTTTTTACAATAAAACTGTGCAAACTGTTTTCAGGAAAGGGAATTACATTGAAAGATTTTGTAGGCTTCTTATAATACTGGATTCCAAAATCCTTTTCAATATGATTTTACAGCTGCAACTATAACTAATGTATTTTAATGTACATTTACAATGGTACATTTTGTACCCTGGCCAGTGCAAAACTCACATAAACATGGCAATGTGTCTCCAGAGCTGCTTGATTTAATCAACAAACACAAACGGTTCCAGTACAGAGCAGGTTTTAAACACAGAATCAACACATACAACTGAGGAAACATTTGTGGCTCATATTTTAGCTCACCATTACTTCTTGTGTGCATGAAAGGGTACAAAAAAAAGCATCAAAAGCACTGTTGAACGCTCATATAGGATACAGCGCTGGATGATGGTCCTTAAATTAAATATACTAAGGGTTAAATGCAATCCAGCAATGCAATTCTGAATTTAGTACACTGTGAACATCAGCTCAAATGAACCCAGAACAAGCACACCGGTTAAAAACATCGTACAAACTATAAATATCTGCAATAACATGTTCAGACTAAAAAAAAACAACACATATATCTACACTGTAACTTGTAATGCACGTGGTCTGATGTCAGATGCACTTCAGTTCTACTGGAAGGATGTTTGATCACATACGTATGACCTCCACAGTTAGGACATGTTGTCACATGATTTAATCGTGATTGTTGGCAGACATTAGGCAACAGTTCGTTCAGTGACTCAGGCTTCCTTTCTTCCCTGTCCAGAGTTCTCGTAGCTCCACCTGGCAGCCGAGGTCTCTCAGCGCGGCTCGACCCACGTCATCACAGTCCCTGTGAGCCGTCAGAGCCTGCGAGATCAGCGCCTCCGCTCCCATCTCCAGAATGGGCTGAGTGAAGTCACGTGAGCGCGCCACCAGGTTCCTCAGCAGCATGCAGGACTGTTTCTGAAGCAACAGGAGGCACGGCATTACAGTCAACACGGAATAGAATTTCAGAAAACAATACAAACTGATGGCTGGATTCCAGGAGCAACAGGAAAGACGCGTCAATACCGGATCTGAAGAACATTTGTTCAGTTTTTTGTGATTTAAGAAAAAGAAAACAAAGGGAACAGAAGTAAAAACTGCCAGAAAGGCTTACTCACAGTATTTCTCAAGAAGTAATAATTATTAATAATTTAAAACATAATAAAACAATTATATATATATATTAAAAACAGCAAATCTATGAAACAGAAATTGTTATGAATAAAATAGAATTTATTCTAGTGCTGTCAAATTGATTAATCGCATCTAACAAAAGTTTGTGTGCGCGCATATATATATATATATATATATATATATGTGTGTGTGTGTGTGTTTAATACTAAAAATAATTTAATTCAACTATAGTTACCAAGGCATCGTTTTCATTGTTTAACATGATGTGCTAAAATAACTAAAACTAAAACTGAACTAAAAATTAATAAAACCATGTAGACTATATACATTTAAACTATTTATATTCAAAAATATATATATAATAATGACTAACACAACAAATTACTAAAACGTTAACAATAAATACAATGAAATAAATACATTTAATAAAATAATTAAAACTAAAAATATAAAACTAATATATATAAATATAGAAATAATGTAAATGATGTGAATTTTCAGCATCATTACTCCAGTCTTCAGTGTCACATGATCCTTCAGAAATCATTCTGATATGATGATTTGATGCTCAAGAAACATTCATTATTATTATCAATGTTGAAAACAGTTGTGTACAAATTCTTTTCAAAATTCTTTGATGAATAGAAAGTTCAAAAGAACAGCATTTATTTAAAATATAATATTTTCTAACATTATAATTGTCTTAACTGTAACTTTTGATCAGTTTAACTCATCCTTGATGAATAAAAGTATTGATTAATTTTATTTCTATCCCCCAAAAATAAAAATAAAATTCTTACTGACCCCAAACTTTTGAACGGTAGTGTTTAATGTTACAAAAGATTGAGATTTCAGACAAATGCTGTTCTTTTGAACTTTCTATTCATCAGAGCATCATGAAATAAAAATGTAAATAACTGTTTTCAACATTGATAATAATCATAAATGTTTCTTGAGCATCAAATCATCATATCAGAATGATTTCTGAAGGATCATGTGACACTGAAGACTGGAGTAATGATGCTGAAAATACAGCTTTGATCACAGGAATAAATTACACTTTACTCTATAGAAAACAGCTGTTTTAAATTGGAATAATATTTCACAATATTACTGTTTTTGTTTGTATTTTTAATCAAATAAATGCAGGCTTGGTGAGCAGAAGATACTTCTTTTAAAACATAAAAAAATCTTACTGACCCCAAACTTTTGAACGGTAGTGTATATAGTTTAAATATATATAGTCAACATAGTTTTATTAATTTTGATTTCAGTTTTAGTTATTTTAGTACATCATGTTAAACAATGAAAATGATGCCTTGGTAATCAAATAAATTATTTTTAGTATTTCATTTAAGTTAAAGTTTGTTTTTATTTCCATAATTAACAAAAGATTTTTTTATGGTTTTAGATTACTATAATAACCCTGTTACAAAGTATTCCTCAAGAGGCAAAATAAAATCAAATAGGACTATAAAAACACAGGATATTTACAGAAATAAATGAATTTTTGGATGAAAAAGTAAACAAATAAAATAAGAAAAAGAAAATTAATGGTTAAGAGCAAAAGGAGATACATTATCACCAAGTTTTAGAAGGTATAAAAGGTATTCCGCAACTAAAATGTGGAAAACTTTCACTTCTATGTTTCAACACCAAGTCAAAGACTTTAGATAGACAGAGACGGTGCACTCAGGTTACTATGAATGGGAGAAAGTGCAACGTGCAATATGGCGGAATAAGTCCCGCCTTCTAAATAAAAGAGCCAATGAGTTTTGCATGAGCTTTGAATGCAATGCAAGACTCTTTGGATAAAAGGATCTGCTAAATGCATAAAAGAGAAATCAGGCAGCTTTACCTGCACATTAACTTCAGCCGGGTGGTTCTTCATGGCCTGTAGAGCCGCCAGCGCTCCGCCGCACTCCATGATGACCTTACAGTTGTTGGGTTTGCGGAGAGCGAGAACACACAGCGCCGCACATCCCTGCTCACACACCTGAACCAGCAGCAGGACAAACAGAGCAAAAGATTGAGAAACCGACTGGGTTTATGAGGAGCTTCAGAATTTAAGAATTAGCTTTTAACAATTAACAAGTGATTTTTGAGCTGAATTTGCCTACCCAACACGGTCACACAGAGGATCTTTATTAATGCAACATGAAACAAAAACCATTGCATTATTAATTTTAACAATTGTTTATTATAAATGCTTCTTAAGCAGCAAATCAGCATATTAAAATGATTTCTGAAGGATCATGTGACACTGAAGACTGGAGTAATGATGCTGAAAATTCAGCTTTGATCACAGGATATAAATTACAGTTTAACAATATATAACAAAAGAAAAGTTATTTAAAATTGTAATAACATTTCACTATTTTTACTGCCTTTTTGATCAAATAAATGCAGCCTTGGTGAGCAGAAGAGACTTTGTCATAAACAAACAAAAAAAAATCATAATGAACTTCTTAAAGGAAATGTGAATGTATTGATTAGTCTCAACTTCCAGAACAAAGCAACCAGATTTGAGGGTAAAATTGACTTGTAATTAGCAGAATTTAATTATATAATTGATCTTCTTTATGAGGCATTTTAAATATTGAACATTATTAATTATTATTATCATTATCTAATGTTTCTGGAAATAGCCCATGTGTTGAGTGTATGAATATTACTATAAATAATTCAATCTACTATTCCAAAATGAACTTCAATTAAGAGTTTAAAAGGCATTTTGGACAATAATTAAATAATATTTCTGATATGTACAGCTATGGGACACACCTGTGCATTGGACATGTGACGGTTCATGGCCATGATGATAAATTCCCCCCCGCCTGCATTAACGACGGCATCTTTGACGTCATCATTTCCTGCGATGGCCTTCAATGCGCTGAGCACCTGCTTCACGAGCTCCTGGAAAACCATTTCACAGATCAACAGAAGATCACAACAACAAGCCATTTAAACTCTTTCTGTTCATAGGAAACATGCTGAAACTCATTGACAAAATGAAGATCCAGACACTCACCTGACAATCTAGATTGTCAGCCAGGAGTGTGATCATGAAGTTCAGGCCTCCGAGGTCTACGATGTCCTGACAGAACTCGTTTCTCACGGCCAGACGGGACAGAGTGGCACAGAGTTCACTGAGCAATGAGGCGTTTCCTGAGTGAGCTGAGAGCAGCAGAAATAAACACATCAAAAGTTAAAGGGTTAGTTCACCCAAAAGTGAAAATTCTGTCATTTATTACTCACCCTCATGCCGTTCCACACCCGTAAGACCTTCGTTCATCTTCAGAACACAAATTAAGATATTTTTGTTGAAATCCGATGACTCAGTGAGGCCTGCATAGCCAGCAATGACATTTCCTCTCTCAAGATCCATTAATGTACTAAAAACACATCTAAATCGGTTAATGTGAGTACAGTGGTTCAATATTAATATTATAAAGCGACGAGAATATTTTTGGTGTGCCAAAAAAAACAAAATAACGACTTATTTAGTGATGGCCGATTTCAAAACACTGCTTCAGGAAGATTAGGAGCGCAAATGAATCAGTGTATCGAATCATGATTCACATCACGTCAAACTGCCAATGGCTGAAATCATGTGACTTTGGCGCTCCGAACAGCAGATTCGATACACTGATTCATTTGTGCTCCGATGCTTCCTGAAGCAGTGTTTTGAAATCGGCCATCACTATATAAGTCGTTATTTAGTTTTTTTTGGCGCTCCAAAAATATTCTCGTCGCTTTATAATATTAATATTGAACCACTGTACTCACATTAACTGATTTAAATATGTTTTTAGTACATTAATGGATCTTGAGAGAGGAAGTGTCATTGCTCCCTATGCAGGCCTCACGGAGCCATCGGATTTCAACAAAAATATATTAATTTGTGTTCCGAAGATTAACGAAGGTCTTACGGGTGTGGAACGGCATGAGGGTGAGTAATAAATGACAGAATTTTTATTTTTGGGTGAACTAACCCTTTAAGGGTATATGAATATTTGATTTCACCACTAGGTGGCGCTGTCTCAACTTCTCAGGCTCCTTCAGGGCATCATGCTGATGACCCATACCGAGTTTCGTAATGATACGCTAATGCATTCAAAAAATACCATTTTGTTACAAAATACAAAATGGCCAATGCCCAAAATGACCGATATGATAATCAGCAGATCAATATATTAGAATGATTTGTGAAGGATCATGTGACACTTAAGACTGGAGTAATGATGCTGAAAATTCAGCTTTGATCACAGGAATAAAATATAGCTGCAAGCAGCCATTAAGGAGCCAAGCACAAAGAAAATCAAGCAAGAAGTAAAATCATCAGTAAAATATAGCATTTAATTTCATGCTTTATTGTAGTTAGTGGCAATTTAATATTTTGTACAGTCATAGCGCCACCAACAGGCACAATCCCACCACTTTTTTTATGTGTCCTCAGAGTGTGCCCATAAATAAGTGTCAAATATCTCATTTTGTTTAGGAGTTATAGACATGTATATGTATGAGTACATAAAAAATGTCACATGGACGACTTTGATTGCATTTTTTTGCCATTTACTATCAAAGGTGTGGTATTTCGGCTATAACATGTAGCCAATGACCTATTCCTACGGTGGTTTCGTCTCGATCGGATTAATGTTTTCGAAGATATATCTGAAATGTTGTTTTAACGCTAAATCGCAATGTTGCACAAAGCGTAAGGCGAAATTTAGCATGTTAGGTATCGTTGAAATGACTGACGCTCAAAATGCCCGATATGGTTGGATATTTGGATATCATTCAACTGCTGCCCTGAATCTAACAAAACCAGCGTTCAGAAGTTATAAGCAAAAATAGTTATTTTTGCTATCTCCGGACCAGTAGGTGGCACTGTGCCGAAATGCAGCATGTAGCCTCAGGTCATACTTGTGATGAAATGTACCAAGTTTGGTCAGAATATGCTAAAGCGTTGCAGAGATATAGCCTCACGCCCAACTTGACATGCTCTTCTTCGAATTTGTTTGTGTGTTATTCGAGAATGGTTGGGTTTATCAAAAAGCTTTTGATCGCTTTTTGCCAGCATAGTCTGAAGATGATCTGATTTGATTTTCATTAAAATTGGAGCAACTGTCTAGGAGGAGTTAGAAAAAATAGTTTTTTTTGGCAGGGAAATTTGGCGGGAAAAAGTTTTATGATGGAAAATGACGTAATAGGGTGCAATCGAATCGTATTGAGCCAAGGAATTTTGTTTCTAACCCTTATGATTCAGCGTAAACATGAGTGAAATTTTGGACAAGTTGTGGCGCTAGAGAGTTTGATCTAGAGACACCAAATTTGCTGTAGTTAAAGGTGCAATATGTAATATTTTCTGTCCGCTAGAGGTCGCTAGAGGCCAATTCAAAAGCCAAAATTCAGTAGCTTGATGACGCCAGGTTGGAGCGCGGAAACTTGGGACATGTGATCTTCAACTCAACAGCCGGTGGAAAAGAATTGGGATAGGACTCGGGAAGAAATCATGTTCATGGATGTGATTATTAACGTTACTGTAGTGTGAAGCAGAGCAGGAGCGAGTGTTGTGGAGCTGAACGAGGAGCTGGAGCGATTGATCAACACACGCCTCACGAGCAGCGGGACTTTTATTATGACACAGTCGCCGGCGCCGCTTCCGCTTTTCCGGTCATTAGTCTGAGGTAACGCAGCTCTGTTTATCATATTAGATACATTTTTAGAGTGTTGAAAATGATGTTATAACGTTACTTTAAGCGTTCGCTTGGCGGCTGCTGTGAGACACTGTTACACACTGATAGATCGATTTTAGAATATATCAAATTATTAAATGCTGGATGGCTTGTGTTGATAAATGGCATGCAATTAATTTTAAAACGTACTGTATGATGGAGAAAATTCTGTACCAAAAATAAAGCTGCATCTGATTATGCTATGTTAGCTACTCTGAGGCGTGGTAAAGCGTGGTACTCGCAAAAAAAATCAAGAAAATTAGATTTAAACAATAAGACTAAACGTGTTGAGCTATAAAACAACAGTTAGTTTTCTGTCTATAAATATATCAAAACAGTTGTTCCCTTGTCTATTAAAACATAATCCATGCCTAGTGACAACTTCACTCACCTTTAGCAGCTTCAACAATGACTTTCAGTCCGTTCTGCTCTACCACGATCATCCTGGCATGTTCATGAGCCTGTCCAAAGGGAACACGCACGTCGTCATCAAAGGTCATGACCCTCAGCGCGACACAGGCCTCCTTCACGACCTCGGGATGTTCAATGTGGCGCGTGATGCTCCTGGTGAGCAGCGGCAGCACACCCGCCTTCACCAAACCCTGCCTGTTGTTCTCGTGTTTCAGAGAGAAGTGCCGTACAATACGGACACACAAGCAGGTGAGAGCGGGATCCGTCTGGTGCGCAGTTAAAGCGCCGATCAAAAACTCTTGCCCTTCCACATCCAGGAGATCCGGCTGGCCGTCTGTTAGCGCCGAGAGGGCGGCGAGAGCGACAGAAAGGGCTTCCTTCTCTTCACCGGCTCTCCGGCAGCAAGCGAGGATCGTGGGATACGCCTCCTTTTGAGCTGCCAGGTATCGTTGTGCGAAGCCGAGAGAGCACTGCTGGGTGAAGACTCTCAGATCCTCCAGAACAGATGCGGACGATGACGCCACTGCATTTCTGAGAGACTCTAAAGCCTGAAAATATGCCACCGGTTAAATAGAAAACAAGCCAATCTCTGTGGAAATGAGGAGGTAGTGAGGTTAGTTTAGCAACGAAACATCTCATATGAAGATAGATTTACCTGAAGAACCTCATGAGTTTGATCCTCCGAGTTTTCTTCAGAACAAACTTTCGGCACTGCTTTAACAATGAAGCTGAGATCCACACCTGAGAGTATTAATCAAATCACTTCATTCACCTCATGTATCAGATGTACATGCATTTGTATCATATCACATATCTACAAAACAATGTAATAGTTTGAAGGTCCCAATTTTTTTAATCTAAAAGTTTGGGGGCTCGTCCGGGATATTCCCAAGAATATTTTTATTCTTGGGAATAATATAAGTATTATTAACATTTTAATTTCACCTTTTTGTGGTTCAATTGAATAGTCATGACATGCATACACTACATTTTTAAAAGTATAAATATTGCATGTAGTCTCTCAATTAATATGAGCTTGTTAAATAGCATAATAATGATAAAATAACTAGGTAAATGTTATAAATAACTAGTTTTAGATGGAGTTCAGCATGTCACACTGCAGTATGTGTCTGTACAGTACCGGTCAATAAATTATGTTTTTGAAACAAGTCTCTTATGCTCATCAAGGCTGCATTTATTTGATACAGAAAAAAACAGTAATATTATTACAATTTAAAATAAGTTTTTTTTGTTTTAATATACTTTAAAATATAATTTATTTCTGAGATGCAAAGCTGAATTTTCATCAGCCATTACTCCAGAGACACCTGAAGAGAAATATTTTCTTTACTGTCACTTTTTATCAATTTAACGCATCCTTGCTGAATAAAAGTATTAATTTCTTTCAAAAAAAAAAGCATCATTTGAGCGGTAGTGTATATATAGTTACTAAATATTTATATTTTAAATAAATGCAGATTTTATTCATCAAAGAATCCTGAGAAAAGTATCACAAGTTATAAAAAAAAATATTAAGCAGCACAACAGTTTCCAACATTGATAATAAATCATCATATTAGAATGATTTCTGAAGGATCATGTGACACTGAAGACTGGAGTAATGATGCTGAAAATTCACAGGAATAAATTATATTTATTAAAGTATTGTAAAATAGAAAACCATTATTTTAAATTGTAATAATATTTCACAATATCACAGTGTTTTTCTCTATTTTTAATCAAATAAATGCAGGCTTGATGTACATAAGTAATATATAAATAATATATAATATTATATATATACAAATATATCATGTAAACAAACTTTTATGTTAGATGCGATTAATCACGATTAATCTATTTGACAGCACAAATATATATATGTGTGTATATATTGTTCAGCCAAAAAAAGTCGCTCTTTGAATTTTAATAGGCAAATGCTTAAAGGTGCCCTAGAATAAAAAAATTGAATTTACCTTGGCATAGTTGAATAACAAGAGTTCAGTACATGGAAATGACATACAGTGAGTCTCAAACCCCATTGTTTTATCCTTCTTATATAAATCTCATTTGTTTAAAAGACCTCCAAAGAACAGGCAAATCTCAACATAACACCGACTGTGACGCAACAGTCGAGATCATTAATATGTACGCCCCCAATATTTGCATATGCCAGCTCATGTTCAAGGCATTAGACAAGCCAGTATTAACGTCTGGATCTGTGCACAGCCGAATCAACAGACTTTATGCAGGTAAGCAAGCAAGGACAACAGCGAAAAATGGCAGATGGAGCAATAATAACTGACATGATCCATGCTAACATGATATTTTTAGTGATATTTGTAAATTGTCTTTCTAAATGTTTCGTTAACATGTTGCTAATGTACCTTTAAATGTGGTTAAAGTTACCATCGTTTCTTACTGTATTCACGGAGACAAGAGCCATCGCTATTTTTTTAAACACTTGCAGTCTGTATAATTCATAAACACATCTTCAATCTTTATGAATCTCTCCAACAGTGTGTAATGTTAGCTTTAGCCACGGAGCACCATCAAACTCATTCAGAATCAAATGCAAACATCCAAATAAATACTATACTTTTGCGATTAGACATGCTGCATGACGAACACTTTGTAAAGATCCATGTTGAGGGTTATATTAGCTGTGTGAACTTTGTTTACGCTGTTTAAGGCAAGCGCGAGCTCCAGGGGCAGGGAGCACAAGGATTTAAAGGGGCCGCAGCCTGAATCGGCGCATATTTAATGATGCCCCAAAGTAGGCAGTTAAAAAAATGAATTAAAAAAAATAAATCGATGGGGTATTTTGAGCTGAAACTTCACAGACACATTCAGGGGACACCTTAGACTTATATTACATCTTTTTGAAAACACGTTCTACGGCACCTTTAGGAGTCTATGATTGGATCATTATTGCAGTGATTATTATGTTTCTAGCATGTTATATGTTCTTTTAACCCTAACTGATGGAGTGTGTAGCTTTTCATTTCTTAAACAACCATGTAGAAAGACGCATCATGGCCATATTCCAGGATGAATGTCAAGATTCATCAGGCTCAGATTGTGAAAGAATGACTGGGAGAATCATTTTCACACATGAATTGTCACCTTAAATTCACTGAAAGTCTTTGGGATGTGCTGGAGGAGACTTTACAGAGTGCTCTACTCTTGCATTACACAAGATCTTGACCAAAAATTGATGGAAATAAATGTTGTGATGCTATTTCCATCAAGAGATGCATCGATTTTTTTGGTCAATGCAAGAGTCAAGCACTCTGTAAAGTCTCTTCCAGCACATCCCAAAGACTTTCAGTGAATTTAAGGTGCCAGCTCCTGTGTGAAAGTGATTCTGTGTACTCACCCTGAGATTCAAACTGCTCGATGGCCTCTTTCAAAGCTTCGCTGCCCTCCATGTCAAACTCCTCAATGTTTTCTTTAACCACAGCATCAAAGGTCTCCTGTGTTATCCTGCGTTTCGCCATGACTGCAGCAGATGCTATAAATAAAAGAGATGCAGTTTCAGTGCTTTTGTTTGTCTTTATATAAGCCTGGCTGACAACCAGTGTATTCAAAGAGGAAGAGGTTCGTGAGTGTTTATCTGGTTTTTAGTTTTGGGCGTGAAACTAAGTCAGGTTACACTATCAAAAAGCATCATTGTGTTATCAGTGTTTTTTTTTAAAGCATGCACCATGATAACACCATGGTATTCAGTAAAGTACCTTCGAGAAAAATGAAAATACCATAGTACTGTGTTATTACAATCTGATAACATCACTGAACCACTATAACGGCACGGTACACTGCAATCAATCGTGACTAACACAAAAACATTGTTTATTAACGTTAATCACTCGCTATATTACCTAAGAGTGACATTCATTCGCATCCAAAGCGATTTAAAACAAAACTGATAATAATAATAATGCTGAAACTCACCAACACCCAGTCTGGACCCTTATGATAAAAGCCTCCCTGGAGAAACAGTGGGCAGTACGCAAACAGAGTAAGAGTGGAACAGCAACTGAACGCAACGGAATATAACTGGCGCAAACTCTTCGTGAATTGTGTAACGTTGCGTTTCCTTTAATGTGGCTCGGGTGAGATTTGTTAGAGAAATAGGTTCCGCCTCATGTTATACTGACAAACTGAATATTGCTTCATATTTTTTAAATATTGTTTGCTATATTTTTCCGAACAAATGCATAATTTTTTTCCAACGGAGAAATATGAATACTCTTCAAAGTTATGTAATTATCACACAAGGAAAGCATTAAAACATTAATATATGGATGAATGAATGAATTATAGATTAACACAAAGGTAATGCAATAAAAAATAATCATGTAAACAAAAATGTTGATAAAATTGAATGTCTCAGTTGTTTATTTTGTGTGTATTTTTTCTGTCACTTACTTAAATATTATACAAATAACGTCCCATTTACGCAGTTATGTGTGCATGTATGTGACTGTTAATTTATTTATTTATGTATTTATTTATTTTACAACTAACTTCCCATTTAAGGATTTATATGTGCATGGATGTGGCATTTATGATGTGTATGTATGTATATTTGTATGTACGCGTCACGTATGCATGTATGCATGTATGTATGTATGTATGTTTGTAAGTATGTATGTATGTAAGAATGTATGCATGTATGCATGTATGTATGTATGTAAGAATGTAAGAATGTAAGAATGTATGCATGTATGCATGTATGTATGTATGTAAGAATGTATGCATGTATGTATGAATTTATTTTTGTATGTATGTATGTATGTATGTATGTTTGTATGTATGTATGTTTGTATGTATGTATGTAATTATGTATGTATGTATGTATGTTTGTAAGAATGTAAGAATGTATGCATGTATGCATGTATGTATGTATGTATGTATGTATGTATGTATGTTTGTAAGTATGTATGTATGTAAGAATGTAAGAATGTATGCATGTATGCATGTATGTATGCATGTATGCATGTATGTATGTATGTAAGAATGTAAGAATGTATGCATGTATGTATGTATGTATGTAAGAATGTATGCATGTATGTATGAATTTATGTATGTATGTATGTATGTATGTATGTATGTATGTATGTATGTTTGTATGTATGTATGTAAGAATGTATGCATGTATGTATGTATGTATGTTTGTATGTATGTATGTAATAATGTATGTATGTATGTTTGTATGTATGTATGTAAGAATGTATGTATGTATGTTTGTAAGAATGTAAGAATGTATGCATGTATGTATGAATTTATTTTTGTATGTATGTATGTATGTATGTTTGTATGTATGTTTGTATGTATGTATGTATGTATGTTTGTAAGAATGTATGCATGTATGTATGTATGTAAGAATGTATGTATGTATGTTTGTATGTATGTCTGTAAGAATGTATGCATGTATGTGTGTATGTATGTAAGAATGTATGTATGTATGTTTGTATGTATGTATGTTTGTAAGAATGTATGCATGTATGTAAGAATGTATGTTTGTATGTTTGTATGTATGTATGTTTGTATGTATGTTTGTATGTATGTATGTGTGTATGTATGTATGCATGCAAGAATGTATGCATGCATGTATGAATTTATTTGTGTATGTATGTATGTATGTATGTATGTATGTTTGTATGTATGTATGTTTGTTTGTATATATGTATGTATGTTTGTATGTATGTATGTATGAATTTATATTTGTATGTTTGTATGTATGTATGTTTGTATGTATGTATTTTGGTATGTATTCAATGAAATGAATTTTTCGCACATTCTTTCTCATAACAAAGCAACGACTTCTACATCATACTATTTTGCACTATGTTGATAAATGATTAAATAAAATCATGCCAGAAAAAAAAAATACATTTATTACATTTTAAGGTATTTTAATCACAAATGAAATGGCTGTATTGGCCTTTGGACGGTTAAACCAAATGACCTTTTGACACTTTAAAATCTTTAAAATACCTTTATATGTAGCAAATGTATGTATGTTTATATGGATGGATGTAATCTTTTATTTACTTCAACATTATACAATTAATGTCTTATTTATTTATTTATTTTATATTTCAGCCATGACACTTCATCTGTGTTTAACACATTACTGTGATTTTGCTCATGTGTGACACCAGGAGGAGCTGTATTTTTCAACAGGACAAATCGGCGTTGTCTGCGTCATGACGCAGAGCTGATCGCGTCTGCTGAATATAAAGCCGCGCTGCGGCATGACGCGTCCTTCTCCCCTGCCTGTCCCCACCAGCGGAAGGCAGCGTGCTCTCTGTTCCAGTACCAGTGCTGAGTGAATCGAGAAACATCTGTCAAAATGGTACGTATCATACATGATATTTGACTCGATACCGTTGCGCGGGGAGCGGATTTAGAGCTTAGATGAATTATTTTCGAATTTAACGGGATTTTCGGTTAGATGTGAGCGGGAAAAGGCTGGCTAGTTGTTTCCCGCAAAACAAAATGGCAGCTGCTGTTTTGCGGCACGAGTCACTGCTTAAAACACCTTACAGATTTATTTGTCGTTGTTTCTCTAACTGGATTATAACGAGTTTATTACGTTCTCGGCGAAATAACACAAAACCACAGCCTTGATATTTAATTTTTAATCGTTTAGTTTGGTTTTCCCGGCTCTGTCAGACCGGGCCTGGTTAGCTTGTTAGCTCGCGATGCCACGTATTGTGGAAAGAATCGCGTCTATGAGGGAAAATATTACGTAAAACCCACCGGTAGCCTTTTTTATGTAACTCTGTATCCTAATATTTTAATTCTACTTCTAGTTCTTATGTTTTCCGTCTGTTTGTGAGGGGCTGTGTGTGGTTTTAGTCACTTTGCCGGCTGGTTTAACGGCATCGGGTGTGTTCAGACGGGCCGCACGCGCACCGGCACAGCAGTCACGTGTGAGGAGCGAACCGCATGTTCGGGTCATCGGTGTGGTCACATCACGCACATGACCGCCTATTGTTTGCGCAACGGCTTCCGGTAGATTGTGAATATTTAACTGGTGCTTTATTCGCCATTAGGTTTAATGTAACGGAACACCGCGGCAAAATAATGCAAAAAATCAGTACGGCTCTGCTATAAGCACGTGACACACTTACATATATACATCTAAATATCACTATTTGCATTGTATGTGTGTTTAATATACATATTAGGGTTGCTAAATCCCAGGAATTTAAGGCTGGAAACTTTCCATGGGAATAAACAGGTAATTGAAGGTTAGTCTATAACAGGGAACTTAAATGTAGTTGAGAAATCTTTTATTTTTATGAAATTAATACTTTTATTCAACAAGGAAATTGATTAAAAAGCGATATTAAAGACTTGTATTGTTAGAAAAGATTTCTATTTTAAATAAATGCTGGTCTTTTTAACTTTTTATTTATTAAAGAATCCTGAAAAAAAAAAAATAAGCAGCACAACTGAAACTTTCGTTAATTATATTATCATATTAGAATGATTTCTGAAGGATCATGTGACACTGAAATAACACAGGCATAACAATTGCTGCAATACAAATACATTTATTTTACATATTTACTAAATTAGAATTAATTCGGATGCAAAAAATAACTTATTTCATGATATGCCCAAACTAAATGTTTATATTTTGTGATATTTATATATAATTTATTTATAAATTTCCAATTTCTATTAATTCCTGTTAAGTTTCCAAAAGTTAAAAATTTCCCAGGTCATGTTTTCCTGTAGCTCAGTGGTTAGAGCGTGGCACTAGCAATGCCAAGGTCATGGGTTCGATCCCAGGGATTGCACATACTCGGATACAAAAATGTATAGTATAATGCAATGTAAGTCGCTTTGGATAAAAGCGTCTGCCAAATGCATAAATGTAAATGTTCCCATGGAAAGTTTCCGCCCCTTTGCAACCCTAGGTGTAACGGTTCAAAGTACTCGAGGTTCGGTTTGTATCGCGGTTTTAGAGTAACGGTATCTGTACGGTTCGTATGTGCTATGTTTAGGGGGAAAATGACTGCTGTCAAATAAAATAAATAATCTAACTACAAGCAACAGCACAAATAAATACATAGAGAAAAGATGCAAATAGTGTTTTTCAGGAAGGTCTAAAAATAGTTTTCAGGTACAGAAATTGAATTATGATGTTTATTTTCTCAATGGTCCACTAATTCTTTGGTTAATTTACCAATAAAAATAGCTGTAACTAATCTATGTATGAATCTTTCCCCTAATTATACTGTTTATGACAGAAGATAAGGTTTGTGCAGTGTTGGCCTAATTAGGAAAGATGTTTGCTGTTTCACTTTTTGGGATTTACAGCAGCAATTGGTGAATCCTGAAATGTTTTGTTCAAAGTAGCTGCTTGAATGTTTATTCAACGGTATGAACAAACGGCTGAATTCACAACCGCATACTAACTAATCATAGTGACATTATCAAACACGGTGGTGTCCGAATGGAGAACGAGTGACGTCGTGTTGAAAATGTAAAGTAGAAAGCTAAACTTGTTTACTGCTTAAAAGGTTTGTCAAAAACACTTATTTTCTTGGAAATTGAGTCAGGATGATAAATGTCTCTCTTCCTCTCTTCTAGGTGAACTTCACAGTCGACCAGATCCGTGCCATCATGGACAAGAAGTCCAACATCCGTAACATGTCCGTGATTGCGCACGTGGATCACGGGAAATCTACGCTGACCGACTCTCTGGTGTCCAAGGCTGGAATCATCGCTTCCGCCCGCGCCGGAGAGACCCGCTTCACTGACACACGTAAAGACGAGCAGGAGCGCTGCATCACCATCAAATCCACGTAAGACGATTGGAAGTGTCAGGGGATTCTAATATTGCAATCCTGTAAATAAAATGCAATCAAAATATCATCCATGTCATGACAATAAATGATGTGCTGTAGGGAGTGGCTGAGATGTGCATGAGGGCAAAGTGCTGTTAAACTGCAATGTCACTGCTTTATGGTATTGAGTCATGCCTTATTTATTACCCACACTGGAATAAAATTAAATATTTGTGCATTTTCTATGTTGAGAAATCCAACCCTGTGCCTGTTATGACTAACACAACCCAAACCAATTATCTGTGACATGCTCACTAGAACAAACAAAAGCCAAGCTGAGTGTCTAATACTGACGTACAAAGAGCTTGTTGTTGAGTTCCCTTCTGTTGTGCCTCTTTTATAGCGCCATCTCCATGTACTACGAGCTGACTGAGAGTGACATGGCCTTCATTAAGCAGTGTAAGGATGGATCCGGTTTCCTCATCAACCTGATCGACTCTCCCGGCCACGTGGACTTCTCCTCTGAGGTCACGGCCGCTCTGCGTGTCACCGATGGAGCTCTGGTTGTGGTGGACTGCGTCTCTGGTAAATCTTTTACTGTGTTCATGCATCATACTTAGTGCTGGGCGGTATGACCAAAAATTTATATCACGGTATTTTTCAAAATTATATCGGTTTCACGGTATATGACGGTATTTTTTTCCTCTATGCATGACCGGGCGTTAACCACATTTTCTACTGATTGAGAGATGAAATACTGCAGTAGATTGACTAGATTGCTTTACTGTCATGATGAGTGAATATTGTCGAAAAATTCCACGCTAGTTAATGCAGGTTTACAAAGCCCCACAAAATGATGCTGTGGGGAGACAACAATAATAAAACCCAGACCTGCAACACACTCATTACAGATGCATGAATGTTAAAATATGACCATGGAGATAGAAAAAAAAAAAAAAAGAGTTGAGGGCACCTTAAGCATTTTATAAATCTAACCCTATATAACAACAAACTGCCAAAACGAGGGAGAAACGTGGAAGAGCATTTAAACTGTCTAAGGATTTTTTTTCAGTACATTTAAGAGCACTACAGTCTCTGAACAAATGACACACGTAAGTTTAACACAGAAAGAATAACACAGTAAAATTTTTGCCCATTCTTCTTTGAATTGTCAGTCTATTTATTAACTTACATCGTCTTCTGTGTAGCAGAATAACTCATCGCTGCGCGCAGAAACCGCTCTCTCGCGCGCGCCGTGTGTAGTTTGAATTCTCCGCTGTAATCAAGGGCTGAATCCGAAATCGCCCCCTATAACCTCAAATAGGGCATTATTTGAGGCAACAGCCATTTGTAGTGGTGTCCGAAACCATAGTGGACGTTATTGAGTGCACTCATTCAATCTCACATTGCACCGCAATAATGAGTGTACAGCCGATGTACACACAACGGCTGTCCGAATTCACTCACTCGTTTTCATTCACTCTTTCAAGTGAACAATACAAATGGATAACGTAGGGAATAGTGAATGAGGCTTTAGAGGGTGATTTCGGACTTACCATAGGCTGTGATGCGATCTCAGCTGTGCTCTCACCACAGTGCAAAAGTGAAACGGGACCCTCTCAAACAGTGACGCTGCGCCACGTTTGAACGTTAGTTAAGCGACACATACCGGTATTGCGGTATCATCAATTCATATCACAACAAATAAATACCGGTATTCGGTATGAACCGGTATACCGCCCAGCACTAATCATACTGTCATTGATATGTAGCGTGGAATGAATCGCAGAAACTGGTTATTAAAATAAAATCTACAGTATAATGCGGAATGTCACGGAATTGGGCAAAATTTGGATGAGTAAATCAAAATTAGTGCTGTACACTTAATGATATTGTAATATGGAGGAGTGTCTGAATATTAATGCAAAGAAAAGTTTGGTTTAATTTGATCACGTTATGACAAATATATCACTATTGTAGAATAGAATGTACTTCTCAAAGTAATGGGGGTGTAACGGTACACTTATTCGTACCGAACTGTTTCGGTACCGGGCTTTCGGTTCGGTGCACGTGTGTACTGAAGCATTACATCGCAATATTGTATATCGCAATATGTGCAATAATCACAATATGTGATTGTTACTTTTGATAAGAAACAAATTGTTCACGAAATTTAAACAGAAAATGCCATTTTGACGTGCTTTGATGCGGCGTGACAGATCACTGTACAGGCGCTCCAGTTCAGCTCCTGGAGCGCGAGTGAACGCGATCATCTCTTCCTCTTTAGTACTAGTTACAGAATAAACATGAATGAACATCTGATGGGTATGTTGAAAGATACAGTACAACTTACTGAAACGGTCATATCTAATGTATTCGCTCAGTGTTTCAACGGCGGAAAGACATCAATGAAAGCTTGTAAACAATGTCATGTAGCATTTACCGCCGAAAAGCCATTCAGTGTTCATTCAAAGTTTGTTAGTTTGCTAGAGAAATGAACTATCGCTTTATATATGCACTGTATTAGACTAATCATATTTTACTTAACCTTTTAGTGATGTCCTGATTAGGCTATTTAATGTACGTTTAAATAAATCTGTGAAAATGACGACCACTGTGTAAAAATGATTATATTTCAACAACGAATTGGAGCAAAAACATGTAGAAGTTAATGCAAAAAACTGCCTTGCATGTTTGCATAGGCCTACAATTTGTTATTTGATTTTTTTTTTTTTATATATATATATATGCGATTTAATTTAGGCTAATAGTTTGGGCTCTGTTAACTTTTAATATAATAGTAGCATAATGCTCAAGTAAGGGCATAGTTTAAAGCATTAGCAGATAATTTTTTTATTCTTAAACTTTTAGTTTAATATATTTAAAGACAAAAACACTTTGTTCAGTAAACCACTGTTTAATTAAAAAAAAGCAATTTTATGTTTAGTTCTCACCTGCTGTACCGAAAACCGTACCGAACCGTGACTTCCACACCGAGGTACGTACCGAACCGTGAGTTGTGTACCGTTACACCCCTATAAAGTAATAATTACAAATTTAAAGAATAGCTTAAATGTTAATAATTAAACCTCTGCTGTGCAGCACAAAAATTTGCTTATCTTAAAAGATGAATTAACGTTTTTCGCCTTAATGATTACCCCTTTTTGGATAATTTGTATTGAATCAAATTCAGGGAAAAAAATTAAATTGACAAGTTTTAATAGGGTGCTATTTATTGTAAATGTTATAATTATTAAACTGTTGAAGTTTTAGTTGATTACTTGAATTCAGACATGCTTTTGTTAATGTAATGAAACCATTAAAACGGAATCCAGAAAAAAATAAAATGGAGAAAACAGAATTTGGTTCTGTTTTTTTTCACCATTTAATTTGTCCGGATGCCGTTTGTTCCTACTTAAAAATTTCTGGATTCCTTTTTGCTGGTTGAATTAATTTTTTAGTAATCAAAAAACTTGTCTAATTAATTGAAATGAACTTAGTAAATTTGTTAAACTGTGTAAAGAAATAGAAAACTTAAGTTAATTATTTCAATTAATCAGACATGCTTTTTGGTTATTCAAATTTAGGCAGCAAAACAGCATCCAGAAATTGTAAAGTGGAGAAACTGCATCTGGAAAAATTAAATTGGAAAACAAAAATAGAACACTTAAGGTTCATTTTTTTTCCCCCTCTTTTCATAGTGTCCTAATTACAACCTTTACGGTCTAAAATTCGCAGGTTACTGAATCAACAGAATGCTAAATATCTGCGTTTTGCTCAGGTGTGTGCGTGCAGACAGAGACGGTGCTGAGACAGGCCATCGCCGAGCGCATTAAGCCCGTGCTGATGATGAACAAGATGGACCGGGCCCTGCTGGAGCTGCAGCTGGTGCCTGAGGAGCTGTACCAAACCTTCCAGCGCATCGTGGAGAACGTCAACGTCATCATCTCCACCTACGGAGAGGACGAGGGTGGACCCATGGGTAGCATCATGGTGAGAACATGCTTAACTCTGTTTAACGTATGAAATTAGTGAAGTGCTAAAATGGTCAATGAGGAATAATGCACCACTCTGATAAGCTGATGTACAAGCAACCACAATATCTGAGACTTTTAGTGATTTTTAAACCCTTTCAGTTGCAGTCACAAATGATGTTAGAGCAGTGATGTAGTTGATTTGACATATATATATTCTGCTTTCTCTCAGATTGATCCAGTGATCGGTACTGTGGGTTTTGGTTCCGGTCTGCACGGCTGGGCCTTCACCCTGAAGCAGTTTGCAGAGATGTATGTGGCCAAGTTTGCTGCTAAAGGTGATGGTCAGCTGAGCTCAGCTGATCGCTGTAAGAAAGTGGAGGACATGATGAAGAAACTCTGGGGTGACAGGTGAGATTCACAATGACCATAAACCATAAATAACATTTTATTCATTTATGTGAATTGAAGAAAGTTCATAAGTGCTTTTATGCTCAGCAATACTGTTTATTTGATTTAAAAAGTCAATATTGTGAAATATTGCAACTTTTGAAAGTTTTCTATGTGAATATATAGTAAACTGGAATTTATTCCTGTGATCAAAGCTGAATTTTAAGCATCATTACTCCAGTCTTTAGAGTCACATGACCCTTCAGAAGTCATTGTAATATTCTGATTTGCTGCTCAAGAAACATTTATTAATGTTGAAATCTGGAAAGATACTTTTTATTCATGATTCTTTGAATATAAAATTCTAAAGAACAGCATTTATTTGAAATGGAATCTTTTGTAACATTATACATGTCTTTACTGTCACATTTGATTAAAGCATTCTTGAGGAAACTCTCAGTGAACCCTTTTATTTGAAAAATATGTTTCAAGACTATTTCGCCCTATTCAATTTTCTAAAATATAAAATAAAAAAAATCATAAGCAGAGTGATTTCATGGCAAAAGTTTAGTGATTGTAAAACATGACTGGATGAATTCAAAGCGCACATTTTATTAAAGCAAAACTGTTTGTCTTTGCCATAAGCGAGTCTCTTCTGAACTTCACCTAAATGAATGTGCGTCTGCCATTCAAACCAGCTACAGATAAAGGAGCAAACGATCATTTAATTCAGACTGTACTTTGCTGTTTGTTGATGGTGCAACATCAAACCACATTTACAGTAGGGATGCGCCGATTGGGTATCGGCTCCAATACTGCCATTTTTGCCAGATTGGGTATCGATCAGAGGGGACCGATCCAAATCTGGTATAGTGTGTGTACTATTCTGTTATTAAGCCCCACAAAAGGCACAGAAACATTAAAAAGCACCATAAAGTGTTAGTGCACTATATGTGTTCTGAAGCCATTCCATAGTTTAATGTGAGGTACAGATGAATATTGAAGTCGTTAAATTAAAGTTCCTCCGCTGTGGCTGTCATTCTCAATTCAGCATTCAAACTGCGTGTCCAATGAACAAAAAACCTGAGAAAATATTTAGATTGTACTATATACCAAATATAATGCTCTATGACCCGTTTATATGAAATATGGTCTAAAAAGTCTACAGAGAGGTTTGGAAATTTGAGTCTGGAAAAGTATGAAATTTGAAAATGTGAAGGAACCCTGTTACTCATTCTCTGCTGCTCTTCCAGATACTTTGACCCAGCCACCGGTAAATTCAGCAAGACCCCAAACGGCCCTGATGGAAAGAAACTGCCCCGCACCTTTGCCCAGCTCATCCTGGACCCCATCTTCAAGGTACGAATCTGTTGGACAACCAAAGCCTCAAATGCTCGTGCAAACTTGTATTCGATACACTGGTGATCATACCTCACTTTCTCAATCTCCAGGTGTTCGATGCCATCATGAACTTCAAGAAGGAAGAAACCGCCAAACTGATTGATAAGCTTGAAATCAAGCTGGACACCGAGGATAAGGATAAAGAAGGCAAGCCCCTGCTGAAGGCCGTGATGCGCCGCTGGCTGCCAGCCGGAGAAGCTCTGCTTCAGATGATCACCATCCACCTGCCCTCTCCCGTCACGGCCCAGAAGTACCGTTGCGAGCTGCTTTATGAAGGACCTGGAGATGATGAAGCTGCCATGGGTATGACAGTGTATCTGCTGTGTGCAGGGTTGTATTTATGCATAGGGTTTCTAGTCAAATATTGTGCTGCAAACATTACTAACAGCTTTAACTTGCTGTCAATGCTGGCAAATAACCATGGTATAAGCAGGGTAATCCAGGGCTAGCTGTACATGAAACCATTTGAATGCACTCCACTTTGTCGGGTGGTTCTTTATTTCTACATTGTGCTTGAAAATTGCTAATGCACAGACTTGGACTATCCCTTACTTGTCTTATTTCTTTGTCCTCTTCACAGGTATTAAGAACTGCGACCCGAAGGCTCCCCTCATGATGTACATCTCAAAAATGGTGCCGACCACCGATAAGGGCCGTTTCTATGCTTTCGGCCGTGTGTTCTCTGGTATCGTGTCCACTGGGCTGAAAGTGCGAATCATGGGACCAAACTTCACCCCTGGGAAAAAAGAGGATCTTTACCTGAAACCCATCCAGAGGTATGCAGTGCTTCAGACACATTAACACTAGTGATGCACTGAAATAATTTAAAAAAATGTTTTTAAATAGTTCAATCAAATCAAATTTAATAAACTCAAACTGAGTTGTGTATAATATTTAAATTGCTCTAAAGCCATTTTAAATCAACTTTTATAATTCATCACAGATTTCATTCAAACATGCATTAAATGAAGACATCAGAATTAGTCAAAATATTTGTAATATTGTGCATATTTATTTATTCTTATATAGTCAAAACATCATATCATAGAAACTGTCATTGTCTCAGTCAGTGGTTTTGGCCCTCAAAC
>RJVU01018580.1:1451459-1501591 GCA_003731715.1 Anabarilius grahami | reverse complement strand
GGAAAAAGAGAATTTCTAAAAAAAAAAAAAAGTAACTAAAATGAAAAGTTCAAATTTCCAATTTTTAAAAACTAAACCAATATCCCAAAAGCATGATAGTACTGTGTAAATATAAAAACTGGGTTAATGTCCAAAAACATAAGTGTCATGGTAATTGTAAATAAACATGGTTTTACCACGGTAATTATTTTGTGTAGTGGTGTTACTTCGAGAGAAACTGGTGTCTTATGCATTTTCAGTTTTGAATTTAGTGCCAAATGACTTTTTTTGAATGTTGATCATTGGTCATGCAATGAGAATATTTGGTGTTTTTTTTTCAGCTGAAAGATTTCAGTGCATCATTAACATGATTGACTCATTAACCAGGTCAAAAAATTGTGTACCTTGTTTCTGACACTGAATGTCAATTCCAGGACCATTTTGATGATGGGACGTTATGTCGAGCCCATCGAAGACGTGCCATGCGGTAACATCGTGGGTCTGGTTGGCGTGGACCAGTTCTTGGTGAAGACGGGGACCATCACAACCTTCGAGCAGGCCCACAACATGCGTGTGATGAAGTTCAGCGTCAGCCCTGTGGTCAGAGTGGCGGTGGAGGCCAAGAATCCTGCTGACCTGCCCAAACTAGTGGAGGGACTCAAACGCCTGGCCAAGTCCGACCCCATGGTGCAGTGCATCATTGAGGAGTCTGGAGAGCACATCATTGCTGGCGCTGGAGAACTTCACCTGGAAATCTGCCTTAAAGATCTGGAGGAAGACCATGCGTGCATTCCACTTAAGGTTTGTGCATTAATGACTGAGTTTTTAAAGTGCTCGTTGTTTATTTTACTTTCCCCTTTCCTTTAGTGTGTAATATAGCTGTTTGTGCATGTAAACAATCTGCAAAGTCACTCAATCTCTGCAACAAAATACACTTGCCTGAAACGTCTCGTTTGTAATCCTGAAATTATCAGCTGTCACAATGTAACACATTTGCATAATGTCCACCTACTGGCAGCTGTGACATTTAAGTGGTTGACCAATCGGCAACAGACTTGGCCAACTGACCAAACAGAGCAGACTGGGCTTTTCACAAAGGCGGGCTTTAAAGAGAGAGAAACTAAGGGGCCGTTTACACTACAGTTTTCAACAAAAAAAACTTAACTTCCACTCTTTTGGCAGCCTGAAATGCAATTATGGTAACTCTTTACAATAAGGTTCATTAGTTAACATGAACTAATAATGAACTGCACTTACGCAGCATTTATTAATTTTAGTTAATTTCAACATTTACTAATACATTTATTAAAATCTTGTTAACATTACTTAATGCACTGTGAACAATGAACAACTGTATCTTCATTAATGTTAATGAGGATTAGTAAATACTGTAACAAATGTGTTACTCATGGTTATTCGTGTTAGTTAATTAACTAATAATGAACCTTATTGTAAAGTGTTAACACAATTATTTTTTTATTTTTTTTCAAGTGCAAGTTTTTGAAAACGGTACCTAGGGATGCACAGATATGGAAATTTTGGCAGATACCAATAACTAATAATTCTTTATATTCGAAAGCGGTAACTGATATATTGGCTGATAAATCTAAATCCAAATCTTTGTATAATTTGAGAGCCTGATGACTAAAACAAAAGTTTCACCATTTAAAAACCATGTCCCAACACACAATTATAATGTTCTCATTATAATTTTATGTAGCCTCTATGACAGACTTGCGCTGCACATGTTGCACTTAACTGTATTTTTCTTTTTGAAGTGATTTAAATCACATTTCAAGCAATTCAAAACCATCATTGTGTGCATCTGAAGTGTTTCAGCAAAAGAAAATATTCCATTATTTATCAGCTTTAATATATCGGCCAAATGTTCTTATCAGGCTGATAACAATAACATTAAAAATGAACATATATCGGTACTAATATTGTGGCTTATATATTGTGCATCCCTAAAAACAATACCGTTATCTCAATGTAATCAACAAAAAATGTGAATTTGTGAAAACTGTCATGTGCATTATGCGTTCAGTCTATAGGCGCGTAATGTTTCTTTACAAAGTGACATCGCCATCTACTGGCCAGGCGTTATGTAAACGTACCAGTAAATGTATTCCAGCAGACTACAAAAAAAATCAGCCTGTGAGTCTGATGTGGCAATGCAACTAACCTTTAGTGATGTAACTCATCCGTCGATCTTGTTCTCCTACAGAAATCAGACCCTGTTGTGTCATACAGAGAGACGGTCAGTGCAGAATCAGACCAGATGTGTTTGTCCAAATCCCCCAACAAGCACAACCGTCTGTACATGAAGGCCAAGCCGTTCCCTGACGGTCTCGCTGAAGACATCGACAAGGGCGAGGTGACGTCCCGTCAGGAGCTCAAGCTCCGCGCCCGTTACTTGGCTGACAAATACGAGTGGGAGGTCACAGAGGCCCGTAAGATCTGGTGCTTCGGACCTGACGGAACCGGACCCAACGTCCTGGTGGACGTGACCAAGGGAGTGCAGTACCTGAACGAGATCAAGGACAGTGTCGTGGCTGGATTCCAGTGGGCCACTAAAGAGGTGAGAGACGTTCAGAATGAAGTGAGGTTTGGTTTACAAACGGTCCTGTTGATGTCCTGGCTGGTCTATGAGGAGAAATCATGCACCACTCTGATGAAGTGATGGATAACCCCTACCACAAAAATCTGAGACCTCCACAGACATGAACACAGTCAAATCTACAGTGTTGCATTGGGTTTTGAAGGGAAATTGGACCTGGACATTCATGTTGAATATTTTTTTTTATCATAATTATAACAATAATACAGATAACAAAATAACAGCTTTATTTTCCAATATTGAAATTTTGTGAGAACAAAACATATGGTTTTGAGTTTGTTACTGCTGTTTTTTTTTATAGTATAATATAAAGTTTTATATTGAATAATATAAAGCAACATCATTTTATGTGTATATATTTTTACTGTTATAAATGTGTATTCAAGTATAAAGTATTCAAGTATTACTATTAATAGTAGTTTTGTTTTTTTTTGCAAATCCACAAGTATGTTTTGCTTTCCTTTACAAAACTTCAAGATTAGCAAATAAAATTGATTTCTTGTTCCTGGTTACTGATGCTCAGCTTTATTTGCTAATATTAATTTTTGCTATAAAGTTTTGCAAGTGAGAACACCACATGCTCATGGCCCTGTTCCCCACCTCAGGGTGTGCTGTGCGAGGAGAACATGCGTGCCGTCCGTTTCGACATCCATGACGTCACCCTCCACACAGACGCCATCCACCGCGGCGGTGGCCAGATCATTCCCACGGCCCGCAGGGTTCTGTACGCCTGTCAGATCACAGCCGAGCCCAGACTCATGGAGCCCGTCTACCTGGTGGAGATTCAGGTGAGACGCCAAATCCCTCGCATCAACTTCAGTGTCATTGCCTGTTTTCTTTTACAGATGAGCGTTTCTCAATCTCAAATCTCTCGCTCTATCATAGTGCCCAGAGCAGGTGGTCGGCGGCATCTACGGCGTGTTGAACAGAAAACGAGGACACGTGTTTGAAGAGTCTCAGGTCATGGGAACGCCCATGTTTATCGTTAAGGCCTTCCTGCCTGTCAACGAGTCTTTCGGTAACTATTCAACTGCTTCTGTTTCTTCATTACATTTTAATGTCTTTTTATCAGACAAAAGCTTTGTATTCAAAGTAGATTTTTGCCAAAACTGTAAGTGCTGTTTTATTATGACAACTATTCAACGACTTGAGTCGTCACATTTATTTATATAAAATAAAATATATGTAAATCAGCTCTAAAGAACTCATTATTCAGCTCAATTTAGTTCAAGTTTTCTCATCCTTTAATTGTCATAATACTTTTTGAAGATTTAATTCTTTTAATTGTAAGTGACCAGCCAGTAACTTTTTTAAATTCAGAACCACTCCTAATCATGATTCAGTCAGTGAGGTAGTGAGTCATTTGACTGATTCAAATCAATAACTAAGTTTGAAACTGATTTGAACAAGTGATCTTTATACTTAAAACTAAAAAAACATGAAGTAAAATGGTACCAAAAACTCTACTGAATGTCTTAAACTTCACATTCGGCTAATGAACAGCCAGCCAGCAATCAGTGAGTCAAGAACCACTCTAATTGATTCATACCATTAATTTGAAACTCTTTGATAGATGAATTTGAAAAGAATCTGTCCAAGATTAATTTCCGAATCAGACTACACTGCTTGCGCTGTACGTTTGTTGTGTGCAACGGCAATAACGGCACAATAGAAATACGTGTTTGCTATTTTATCTTTTGTACGTTGCGGCATTCATTTCTGCTCTCTCATCGCTTTCCATTCAGACTGCAAACTCAGCCAGTACATGTTGTTCTCTGTGCTGCGGTGACGTTTTGCATGCTGCTTTTAGATAAAGAAACCAGTTTTGAACCAGCACAAGTTCTCATTCCTAATGATTGTGTCCTAGTAAATGCTTTTCCTTCTTAAAAGGATACGAGATGTTTGTAAATTGAACGAGATGTTAAATTCAGTGTTTAAAAATATTTAATAATTATGGAAATGTTTAATTAAATGCTAGAAAAGGTTTTATTATATATATAAATACCAATAATATCCAGGAAAAACTTCATGCCCACTGCAGGACTTTAACTATAAACAAGTCTGAAATACACTGCAACTCATTTTTATTATATTATAATAATTCTCATTTTTATATACACGCACTGAGGGAAGGATATATATATATATTTTTTTTTACTACTACCAGCCAGATATGAACTTTCAAGCCTTTTTGAACGAGTCTTTTGAATGATTCATTGACAAATTGAAGTAAATGTTTTCTATCTGTGTACAGGTTTCACAGCTGACCTGCGCTCCAACACCGGCGGTCAGGCCTTCCCTCAGTGCGTGTTCGACCACTGGCAGATCCTGCCGGGTGACCCCCAAGACGCCACGTCCAAACCTTTCCAGATCGTCGGTGACACACGCAAACGCAAGGGCCTGAAAGAGGGCATCCCGGCACTCGACAACTACCTGGACAAGTTATAAACGGCTGAAGGACACGTCTACCCCTGTAGCCCAACCTCGGCGCTTTATTCTCATTCTTGTTTCATTCCTTCCCTCCTGCACTCGTTTCCTTCCCTCAGAGTACATGAGAGGGACTGGATGGTACAGGGCACAAACATATGACACACTTCTCACATGCAAACAGGAAAGTCAAGTGGATTATGTAAATCTAAAAGAAAATAAAAATGGAAAATGACTCGAGTGTGTGGTTTCATTGTTGGCCGGTCCAGGTGTTTTCATGTGTCCGCAGGCTTTAGTGCTGCAATTATGCCTTTTCTAGTCTCTATTAAACCGTTCCATGGTTTCAAAAATCAAATATGTAGTCTTAATGAGCTCAGAAATGCTGCATTCATAATTTCACAAGAATTGAGATGCATTAAATGGTTTTTAAAGTTATTGCAACTGTTCATTTTAACCTGTTAACTGTCACCCCCACTTTTTTTTTTTTTTAGACCAGAAAATGCACTATCCAAACTAAAATGGTTGTAATTCAAGAATACTTTGGAGTATAGACATAAGGCTGGTCTTGTTTTAAAGATGAAATTTGGCAGATTATTGTAAAGTGAAATAACTTATGTAAGTGAAAAAGAAAAGTTATAGAAGTTTATGAATGTAAAAATATAATATTTTATATAAAATATATATTTTACAAAAGTTTTACTCTAAAACTGCAAGGAAATCAAAGCCAAAAATCTGAACAAGTTGTTACAAATTTCAGGTTAATATCTCAAAAAATGAGCTTTCAGTAAGATTGTTTGCGTGCAGTACCACACTTTCCCACTAGATGACACTCAAGCTCCATTACTGACCATATAAAGGTTTGAGTGATCTGAACCATATATTTCCATTATTTTCATACAATTTATGAAGTAGACATCCTATATAGAAGTAGTATGGGAAGTTTGGCAGAATTTGATATGAATTCAGCCTCTAATAAACATGTATGTGGGTTATAGATGGCCGCCACAATCATAAATGTATTTTTTTTTCTATTAAAAATATTTTCAGACCTTTTTTTTCTCAAAAAATTTAATGGATGTTATCTTTTGAAATCTTGGCATGAAAACAAACATGTTTCAACCAATCTTTAATGATTTTTCATGTTCATCGCTATTTCAAAATAAAGGTCTGANATTTCAGTTGGTGTGCAATGAATCTAAAATATATGAAAGTTTAATTTTTATCATTACATTATGGAAAATAATGAACTTTATCACAATATGCTAATTTTTTGAGAAGGACCTGTATAGTTTGTCAAGATTAGTTTAGGTTTAGTATAGAATATTACTGTTTTAAATATGTAATGGATGTGGGCCCACCGGTGGGCCAGTGACAGTTAACAGGTTAATTAGGTTCCCTATTTTAGATCATATTCAGACTTTATTCAAAAAGTTTACCTTGCTGGTTTATGAGGCATGTTTTCACATAAAGAGAAGTGTTTATAGTAATGTTGACGTTATAAATGCAGCTGTTCACGTTAGCTCAGGTCCATTGAATGTTAACTGATAAAACAATATATCAGTAAATATTGAAGTTAACCAATATTAATCAATGCTTTAATGTATTTTTCATTGATGGTTAATGTTAACAAATGAAACCTTTTTGTAATAAGTTCTAGCTTTTTCAGTCCATAATTTTTCATGTAAGGAAAAATTATAAAATGCATATTTTAGTATATTGTAGTTTATTATTCTAAATGCTTATATATCTGTTCTAGTTTGGAAATGTCACTTAAAATAAATTTGAACCGCTGCAGTCACGTCGACTTTTTTTTAACGATGTCTTTAGTACCTTTCTGACCTTGACAGTGGTGGTTAATTTGCTGTCTATGGACGAGTTAATATGTAGAACTCCGGTGGCCGTTAGATGAACTGCAGGCAACAACTTATTGCACGTGCTTGTGCTCGCACTCGTGCACACGCTCCGTCATGACGCGCTTTTCCCAGCAAAAACGTCCCGAGTTCTTCACATAAAAATCAGTCTACACGATTTCATAAACAACTTGTTCATAAACAAGTTTCGTTACAAGCTGTTCACACATTGGCAATAAAAAAGCACTTAATATGGATATTCTTACATATAGCCCCTTTAATGTCACAATCTCCAGAAAAAAAACTGAAGAATGACTACAGGGAACACTTTCTACACGGACACCCTGAATATTTTGCCCATGTTTATGACAGTTATTACTAGTAACTTTCAGATTTAGAAAAGGAGTGCAGCTAATAAAGTTAATGTGGTTAATTGGCTTTAAGTGTCAAAGGAACCAATCAAATCTCACTGTCAAAGCTATTTTATTTATTAATTAATCATAAAAGTAAATAATAATTGGTACACTTTATCCATGAAGCTGAAATTGAAAGTATTTACTGACTATAGTTTTATGGGGTTAGATTCCTGCCAACAGTATTTCGGTCTCGGATCAAAAAATAAGCGTGAATCAAAAATTTGAAAACACATGTAAAAAATATATAACACAAACTTTAAAAAATAATGCAAAATGATCCGAATGACAAAGAACGTGGATCAAAATATAAGCGTGAATCGAAAAATTAAAAGTGCATTTGAAAAAATAAGCGTGAATCAAAACTTTAAACATAAAAAATGATATTGCACAAATCTTAAACTTGTGTTTATGTGTTCTTAAAAGTTGTTTTCCTTGCTTTTATCACTCTGTACTTTGTGCTCTCTTACATTTTCATTACATGATGACGCTTAAGCCCGGCCTAATTTACATAAACTTGAACTGCAACATTTGGAAATGCAAGAGCAGAACATGGAAAGAAGAGCAAAGAGAAAAACAGCACAAGCGTACAAAAGAGTCAAATATGAGCAGAAAACAACTTTTAAGAACATAAACAAGTTTAAGATTTGTGCAAAATCATTTTTATTGTGTTTAAAGTTTTGATTCATGCTTATAATTTTTTAAAATGCGCTTTTAATTTTTCAATTCACGCTTATTTTTTGATCCGTGACCGCAATGCTTTAGGCAGGAATCTAACCCCATAATAGTTAACTAAAACCACACAAAAAAATCATTCTAAAATAAACAATTACTGAAATAAAATATAAAAAAAACTTATATTTCAGCTAGTTGCCAAAGCAACATTTCTTATTGAAATTTAGTTTAACTTTATGTACTAAAATAAACTAGACATTTTTTTTAAAAACTAAAAATGACAAAGAAATTAATAAAACTTTAAAATTAATATGTAAATGGAAATTATACAAATAAAATCTGATCCAAAATATTAATAACAACTATAATAGTATCTCAGTGATACTAAAATAACACTGGCTCACATTGATTTTCCTGTAAAGCTGCTTTGAGGCAATTTTATTCCATATTTTATCTGCGTTGTAAAAAGCGCTGTATAAATAAACGACAAAAACGGAGACTGAGCCGAGAAGCTGGCTTGTTCGACCACAGCTATATTAACGTTGAAGAAATATTCTATTTAACTTATTTTACACAAATTATTAGGATATAAAACTAGAATTTTCCTTTATTTTGCATATTCAGTAGCTCAAATTGCTCAACTAACGGGTCAAGTTTGTAAACATTAAATCCAGTCTGAAGTCCTAAAAACAAGCAGACAAAAACATTCAAATGTAAAGAATGATTTAACTTTATTGGACATGAGCAGTCATACAAAGACCCAATATAACCGACCCATCTACAATCAAGAAACATCAGCGTGTGTTTGATCTGAACAGCCTCAATGACGGCATGCACAAGGACTGAGGTTCATCCTGTAAATAAATACTGTTCCTGAATGGATTTTCACCCTCTAGTTCAATTAAGTGCTGAATGTAAGAGGAAACCTTGGCACAAAAGAAAAGATGATCCCAAAGACTTCAGATCTACAATCACACTGCCACACCAAAGCTGAACGCAGGAACTACTCCAACATGGAAACTGATTGATTTCATGTCATTTTTTTCCATATAATAATCTAAAAGACCATTTCAGTTCAAACTCAAGGACAGTAATATGTACATAATCACTGCTTTTTGCTTCTGTAGGACAGCGTAGCTACAAATCATTAGTTGCACACACATCAAAACTCATTTTTTTCCCATATAATGGAGTTAAATGTAAAGCTCTAAAACATTATGAGGTGCTTTTTTGGCAAGATTTTTAATTGCGACCCAGATCGACCGATGCAGAATCCGATGCACAAAAATAAAGATACATTTGTTACAGGTCAGTCAGTCATGGGTGAGTAATTCACTGTTAACAGTCAGTGTAAATATGAGCCCTCCAAAGTCTAACTGCAACATCAGACGAACCTTCACCCTGTAACAGCGACGAGAGGTTCGTGCGTCCGTTATATACTGTCAGTGTTACGGTCAAGTGCAATATTATGTGCCAATCGAAGCGGTCCACGTTTGACCACTACGTGTAGAAGATGACTTCTGGGATCTGGCCGTCCTCCACGGACGTGCCGTTGTTGTTGCCTGCGGCGTAGCAGAACGTGAAGCAGGTTTTGGTGCCGGTGCCGGACGACTCGTGCGTGACCTTCCTCATGCCCTTAGTGCCGTAGTGTGAGTCTGGACCCTGCGAGAGGAGAGAGAGAGAGAGAGAGAGAGAGGGGAACGTTACAGATATGGACAGATTCACCGCACATCTTTTCTCTCAGTGTCTGAAACGGTTCAATCAAGGATTCAGTCTTTCTAAACCCCGCCTTTCTGAGAGCCTGCTCTGCTCTGATTGGTCAGCCAGCCCAGTCTGTTGTGATTGGCCAACTGCTGCTTACGGTGAGTGTCAGAAAAGAAATGGATATTATCATATTTGAATTTCAGTAGCTGTGTCTCATTTCGAAGGCTGCGTCCAAAAAGGTCGCATTTGTTGGCCGCGTACGTCATTGAGGCTGCCTCATTTCAGTAAAGTAACCATTACATTACAAAATCATAAAGAAATTACAACAATTTACACTTTACAAGGAATAATGGTCATTTTTATCAAACTTTTATACAGTAAGGATGCATTAAATTGATCAAAATTGACATTTATATACATTTCTACTCCAAATAAATTGTTCTTTTGAACTTTCTATTCATCAAAGATCATCTTGGTGTGGATGAGGTCAGTGCTTTAATCCGTTAGTTTAAGCATATTAACAAACGACCTCACCTTTAACGTAGCACAGGCTGTGTAATTGACATTGGGCAGAACTTCCACCGGTTCCTTAAACATGACCCTGAACGTGTTGGCCGACCCGTCACAGCTGAAGCCGGTGTCGTTCTGACCCAGAACCGTGTTGCTGTCTGTGTGAATGATCTGAAAGAAATTGTGAAGCAGACATGCATTTACAAACTTTTAGAATTATTCTGTAAATGATCATGTGGGTCATGTTTGGAGTGTTAAAATACTTTCCCAAGATATATATACTACGGTTATACCGGTAACTCAAACAGTAGATCAGGCCACTAGCAACGCCAAGATCATGGGTTCGATTCCCAGGGAAATACATGAACTGATAAAATGTAAACTTTTAATGCAATTTAAGTCACATTTAAGAGTGTGCCAAATGCATAAATGTAAATCTATAAGGACGTCACTGGACTTCCTGAAGGGTGTAACACTTTCAAACACTGATCTGCTTGTTTGAGCGGCCTGACCTGTCAACGTCTGACACAACCAATGGCGTGCAAGAATGACAGAAAAAAAAAAAACAGAAAAAGGACAGCAAAAAAAAAGAGTCACAAGCAAAAAAATTACGTGCAAAAAGCAAAAGGACGTGCAAAAACGACAGCAGAAAAATGAAGCGCANATGTAAATCTATAAGGACGTCACTGGACTTCCTGAAGGGTGTAACACTTTCAAACACTGATCTGCTTGTTTGAGCGGCCTGACCTGTCAACGTCTGACACAACCAATGGCGTGCAAGAATGACAGAAAAAAAAAAAACAGAAAAAGGACAGCAAAAAAAAAGAGTCACAAGCAAAAAAATTACGTGCAAAAAGCAAAAGGAAGTGCAAAAACGACAGCAGAAAAATGAAGCGCAAAAAAAATGCGAAAAAACATCAGCAAAAAAAATGTGCAAAAACAAAAATATGGTGTGCAAAAATGACAAAAAAAAAAGCGCAAAAACGTCAGCAAAAAAAATAGTGCAAAAACGACAGCAGAAAGATATGGAAAAAGGACAGCAAAAAAAAGGGGTGCAAAAACGACAAAAAAAAATGACGCGCAAAAAGCAAAAGGACGTGCAAAAACGAGAGCAAAAAAATTTAGCACAAAAAAAGACAGAAAAATGTCAGCAAAAAAAAATGACGTGCAAAAATGACAGCAGAAAAAAGGGGTGCAAAAACGTGCAAAAACGACAAAAAAAGATGCGCAAAAACGGCACCAAAAAAAATGACGTGCAAAAAAAGACGTGCAAAACTATCTGTAATGATCAACTGAACAGCACTGATATTATAGTTAACTAAAACTCAATCCACAAAAAACATTTTTATTACTTTAAAACTGAAATAATTATTGAATTTTTTTAAATAATTTTTTTTTTTTTTTAAATATATATAAAATATTAAAATAACAGTGACAAAATAACATTACTAAATATATACAGTTTTTTAATATATATATATTATAATTTTCATAAAAAATAATTCCAACTATTAATAAAAATTATAATTGTATCTCAATGATCCTAAAATAACAGAACTGACAAGTTTGGTAACAGGTGACACACAGAAATGACACACTTCACCTTTAAAATGACCTTTCGTTGCTGTCTGAACTCGTTTGCTCGACAGACGTACCTGTATGTTGACCTGGTAGTCTGTCGGTCCGTGTATGGATCCATAAAGCCCAAATCCCACAATAAATATCCTGCGACTTACAGAGAACCTGCAAACACGGTCATTCAGTTAGTTGACGTCACACGGGCGGCGACTCTGTGAATGAACGCACGGGCGTCTCTTCTCGCTCACCGGATGCGGTCGCTGGTCCCGCTGTAGCCCCAGCGGCTCTCCACCTGACCGAAGCGCGTGATGCTGCACTCCTTCCCCCGCAGACAGCAGCGCGGCCGGTCGATGAACTCCACGCGCGGTTTAGGGTTCACCGTGAAGTGCAGGAAGAGACTCACCACCTCTCGGTCCGTCAGAATGGCCGACTGAGCAGGACCTGAGTGAAACACACACCACACATGTGCTCATTTAAACTGAGCTCCATATTCTCACTACATCAAACTATATGAGCCATAAAAGCCTGATGTATCAAATATGATGCTGAATTCTATTATTTGATATGTCAGGCTTTACAGGGTTAATGGCATAAGCGAGCGCAGCACGGACAGAGACCTGCAGCGAACTCCTCTATAGTCATGAGCGGGAAGCGGATGAGACCGAGGGCTTTTCCCAGCACGCGTCTCTTGTTCTCCGGTGTGGGCTGCAGCTGCTGCCGGTGGGCTTCAGCCTCTGCCCAGCGAACCGCCGCTCCGAACAAACGCACCTCCCGCACGCCCAGAGTGTCTCTCTCCAACACCGCAACCAGTGTGTCTGAGAGAGGGAGTTAAACACAGACATCTGTGAGGATGTGAAGAAACTACTAGGGTTGTCATCATGAAATTCCAATATCACAATAAAACTAATATGCTACTGAACAAACTCCATTTAAAATGTTATTATTAATATACACTTATTTGATCAAAAATACAGTAAAATTGTGAAACATTTTTTTAAATGTAAAACAGCTGTTTTCTATGTGAATATACAGTAGAGCGTAATTTATATCCAGTGATCAAAGCTGAATTTTCAGCATCATTACTCCAGTCTTCAGTGTCACATGATCCTTCAGAAATCATCCTAATATGCTGATTTGCTGCTCAAGAAACATTTATGATTATTATCAATGTCTTTAAAAAAATCATACTGACTGCAAACTTTTGAACGATAGTGTATATAATTTGAAAACGATGGCGTGTGGCCTTTATTTATCAGTAAAAGAAAACATTGCTTCACGTAGTTATTCAAGTCAACACGAACAAAATCAAGAACAAAAAACTAATTATAAACAATGCAACTAAAAACACAATAGGATGAAGTATAATAAATACATAAAACTACTTAAATTGTTGGCATGATAATGAGATATATTGATTGGGGGTGGGAATCTTTAGGCACCTCACGATCTGATCCTGATTCCGATTCTGGGAGTCACAATCTGATTTTTTCTCATTAATTCATTAAATTAGACTTCATGGTAACACTTTAGTATGGGGAACACACATTCACTATTAACTATGACTTTCACCTCAATAAATTCCTTATTTACTGCTTATTAATAGTTAGTAAGGTAGTTGTTAAGTTTAGGTATTGGCTAGGATTAAGGGATGTGGAATCAGGTCATGCAGAATAAGGCATTAAAATGTGCTTTATAAATAATTATAATCAGCCAATATGCAAGCTAATAAGCAACTACAGAGTTATAGACTTAAAATCTTAAAATTATCTGTACTTTTCTTATTTAACTACTCATGTAATTATGATTAGCTGCTTTTTAAAATTAATTACAAATTAAAAGTTGAATTTAAAATAAATAAATAGCTTCATAGTTACAAACTAAATAGCTTTTACGTAAATAAAGAAGAACAAAAAAAACATATTAGAAGCAATAAAGATCACTTTAGTTAGGGTCCAATTCTCTAACTATTAACTACGACTTTTGTCTGAATAAACTCCTAATTACTGCTTATTAATAGTAAGGTAATTGTTAAGTTTAGGATTAAAGGATTAGTTCACTTTTAAATAAACTTTTCCTGATAATTTTCTCACCCCCATGTCATCCAAGATGTTCATGTCTTTCTTTCTTCAGTCGAAAAGAAATTAAAGTTTTTGATGAAAACATTCCAGGATTTTTCTCCTTATAGTGGACTTCAATGGGCACCAAACAGTTGAAGGTCAAAATTAGTTTCACTGCAGCTTCAAATTGTTCTACACGATCCCAGATGAGAAATAAGGGTTTTATCTAGTGAAACCATCGCTCATTTTCTGAAGAAAATTGAAAATTATATAAGTTTTAACCATAAATGCTCATCTTGAACTAGCTCTCTTCCTCTTCTCTATTAGAATTCCAGCAGTGTAGACACTGCTAAGCGTATTACTGCCCTCCACAGGCCAAAGTTTGAACTCATTGTTATATACTATTGAACTAGCATATTGCATATAAAAATTAGTTCAAACTTTGGCCTGTGGAGGGCAGTAATACACTTAGCAGTGTCTACACTGCTGGAACTCTAATAGAGAAGAAGAAGAAGAAGAGAGCTAGTTCAAGATGAGCATTTCTGGTTAAAACTTATATAATTTTCAATTTTCTTGAGAAAATGAGTGATGGTTTCACTAGATAAAACCCTTATTTCTCATCTGGGATCGTGTAGAACAATTTGAAGCTGCAGTGAAACTAATTTTGACCACCAACTGTTTGGTGCCCAGTGAAGTCCACTATAAGGAGAAAAATCCTGGAATGTTTTCATCAAAAACCTTAATTTCTTTTCGACTGAAGAAAGAAAGACATGAACATCTTGGATGACATGGGGGTGAGTAAATTATCAGGAAAAGTTTATTTAAAAGTGAACTAATCCTTTAAGAGAAGTAGAATATGGTCATGCAGAATGAGGCATTAATATGTACTAATAAACAGATAATATCCTAGTAATAAGCCACTAGTTAATAGTGAGAATTGGACCCTAAACTGAAGAGTTATCGCAATAAACAAAGAGTGCTGAAGGGCAGTTTGACTATTACTGATGACACCATATGCAGCGGCAGATGTAAACGCTGGAATGCCGATGGGTGACATTGCATTGTAAGTGTAACATCAAGCATTTCATGCATTTCTCACAGCGCATATATCTTAAGCAACAAAACCAGTGACTGCCTTTGTAATTCTCTTCAATCTTTATGAACTTTCGACGGTTCGAGGGTTTTTGTGTTTGTGTGTGGAATAGGCTATATGCACGGTTTCTTCCTGGTTGTGGTTAAGCCAGCTCGGGCATTTCCGGTGAACTGTTAGCTGTTCATTCTGTACTCGCTGTACATCGCCACAAAACCACCAATGGTTGAATTTTTAATGTTGTATTCATATTTTAATGCAGTTATCACATTTACCTAATTTGCCAATAAACCAGTTTTATTGATTGCGATAAAGACGAAGCTATTGGGACCGTTTAAAAACGCTGTGTCTGTAATTAGACACGCACACGCATTTCTTCCCAGCACTTCAAATGTTATTTTTAATGTGATGACCACAAACATTACTTGTTCATCCTTCTGAGATTGTCCACATTGTAAAACTGAACATTTAAAAATGTAGGAAATTCAACATTTGATAGAAAACACTTATTTAACCCTCTACCGCATAGTGTTGCCATATGGCAACATACTCTTTATGTTCATTTCCTTGCCACCGTCTCTTTAAGAGAACATTCTAGTTTTTTTTGTTGGTAAGAGAAGACCTTAGTTTAGCTAATGATGTGCTTTGGTTAAGTCACATGACATGCAATTTTTTTTCTGTGACGCGATATCTGACAGACTGCCGTCTCTTGTATGTAGTTGCTGAAAGCAAACTAAAACGTCAGTAACAAACAAGGACCCGCCCATGTCACATTCACAAAAAAAATGTTAACATCATCTCAGGTAAGTTATGATGATGTATTCACCACTCAAAAAAGTTATGAAATTAGTTTTTGGTAAATCGAGAAAATGTCTGCGTTGCCATATGGCAACACTGCGCAATAATGGAATGACATTATTATAATAGGTTAGATAGCTAGCAAAAGTTAGCTGCAGTCTGTTAAGATGTAACAATAAAAACATTAATGCTAGTGATATAATGTGGATTAGTCGTATGTTAAGGGCTGCCATGACATTTGTATTATGGATTAAATCAACATCAGAGATTTGCCATCACAGCCAGTATACTGGCCCAGACCTACCACTGGCCTACCATGCTGTCTCAAGGCAGGTGCAAGTGGCTGTAAGTGTATTGTTAGGGTGAAGAGCACCAAATGTGATGTCTACATGTGTCTCACCTCTGAAAAAAATGCTTTTTGAAGTTTCGTACAGAAAAAAGGTGACGTTTCAAGGATTATGGGGGTTCATGTTCATAACCTTCCTCTCATAAGATTGCGTAATGTTGGATTTTCATGAACTGCAATGTTTTTGGTTTTATGTCAATGTTTTATGATACATGATGAACAGTATTAGATTTGTTTTTAACTGTCTACATTTGCAATTTAAATAATATTCATGAAAAATGTAATGAAATTTAAAGAATGTAAAGCATTATTCAGCAAAAGAGAATGGAAAAGCACAAGATGTTGGAAAATAAGTATAAGGTGTTGTTTATATTTACTGCTAAAGCTTATAATAGCACCAATTGATTCAATACCAACAACATTTCTGAGGAAAAATATTAATTATATACACTTACACTTATTCTAAGTTATTTCCACTATTGTACGTTGTTGCCATATGGCAACATATCATAAAGTACCTTAAAATAATATTTTTTTCCAAAAAATTTTTATAGCACTTTAAGTTAAACCATTCTAAGAAAAGAAAAAGAGTCAAATATTTTTTTTTATAGATTTATCATAATGTGTACGGTAGAGGGTTAAAAATAAAAAAGACATTAATTACCACTATAACCAGCAGGTGGCGGCAAAGTAGCATTTATTTGCGCATTTATTAGCCATTTCCTCTAATCGTTTTTCACTTAGTTTCACTTTTGAATAAATATTAAACATTTTAAAATAACTATGCTTAAAAATACATTGTCAGTGTGAAGTATGAAGTACTCACAAAATCTCATGAAAAACAAGAACTTTTCTTGTGAATGAATGACAGAAAGCGAGCACCGCGCTTTCCCTTTATAATCACTGAAGCTGTCAGTCAGTGCAGTCAGATCAATGATTTCAGCACACTTGTGAAAACACACATTTTAGTCAATTAATCAAACTAAAGTGCACAATAAATATTTAATTTTTGAAGCTTTTTTTCCACATAAAAGTGTAAAAACTGATGGTCGAATTGAATTTAGCCGAGGAGGAACACTGAGGTACGTCTTTATTTATTTATTTTTTATGTCATCTTACGTTTGAATAACTAAATTAATGCTATGCCTGACTATTTAAGTGACTATATTCTGATTCTAAACTAAGTATTACTACTGATGCTCAACACACCAGCAAGTGACATCTCACCGGAAGTTTTCGAGCTGGCTTATATTAATGCAGAAGTTCTAAAGAACGCTCCGTGCATATAGTCCACTGAAAGTAAGCAGACAATGGCTGTTCCTAAAGCACAAATAGTGCCATTGCACATCGATCCAGAATCGTTGAAGAGAGAAACACAATCAATTTTTTCTCCCACCCCTAATATTGATACTGATTCAGTCCTGTCATTGACTGAGCAGCAGGCCTGTAATGTGGATCTGACTCCATGAAACATTACCAATATCAATATCTGTGAATCCTTCCGCAGCCAGAGCGTCTCCTGTGTTTTTGTCGATGTTCTCCAGGCACAGACTGGCAAGCTGCGGTTCATCAAACAGTCTCGCCTTAACACAGACAACACAATCAGAACCACAGGAACCGGGAGTGGAAACATCACACACACGTGACTGAGACGCACCTGTGTGAGCAGCATGAACGCGTTGTCCGCTCGCAGGTTCTTCTTGAGGAACTCCACACAGTGGGCCTCCAGGGCCGGGACGGCGTATTTCTTAGCGGTATAGAGAGTCGTCATCACCGTCTCTGGGCCAATTTGAACTTCATCAGAGTACAGGAACCTGGGGAAAAGGTCATTGTCTACATCTTTCTGGAATATACAGTACAGTCCAAAAGTTTGGAACCACTAAGATTTTTTATGTTTTTAAAAGAAGTTTCGTCTGCTCACCAAGGCTACATTTATTTAATTAAAAATACAGTAAAAACAGTAATATTGTGAAATATTATTACAATTTAAAATAACTGTTTTCTATTTGAATATATTTCACAAAGTAATTTATTCCTGTGATGCAAAGCTGAATTTTCAGCATCATTACTCCAGTCTTCAGTGTCACATGATCCTTCAGAAATCATTCTAATATGCTGATCTGCTGCTCAAGAAACATTTAATGTGTACAATTGTACAAAATATTTGTGTACAATATTTTTTTTCAGGATTATTTGATGAATAGAAAGTTCAAAAGAACAGTGTTTATCTGAAATCTAATCTTTTGTAACATTATAAATGTCTTTACTGCCACTTTTGATTGATTTAATGCATCCTTGCTGAATAAAAGTATTCATTTCTTTAATTTCTTTTAAAAAAAATACAAATTCTTACTGACCCCAATCTTTTGAGCGGTAGTGTATAATGCTACAGAAGCTTTGTATTTCAGATAAATGCTGTTCTTTTGAACTTTCTATTCATCAAGGAATCCTGAAAAAAAAAGTACACAACTGTTTTCAACATTGAAAATAATCATAAATGTTTATTGAGCAGCAAATCAGCATATTAGAATGATTTCTGAAGGATCATGTGACACTGAAGACTGGAGTAACGATGCTGAAAATTCAGCTTTGCATCACAGGAATAAATTACTTTGTCAAATATATTTAAATAGTACACAGTTATTTTAAATTGTAATAATATTTCACAATATTACTGTTTTTTACTGTATTTTTAATTAAATAAATGTAGCCTTGGTGAGCAGACGAAACTTCTTTTAAAAACATTAAAAATCTTAGTGGTTCCAAACTTTTGGACTGTACTGTATATCCATGCATATTGAGAAAAATGATCATACTTGAGCAATGAAAGGAACGCAGCAGCTTCTACATCAGGAAGCTCGATCTCTGTGGATGTTGTGGCCATGCCTCCGTTAAACATGGCATCAAATACTGCGCTGCCAGCTGCCAGAACAAACCTGGAATGGTAACAGTAATAATTATAAATAATACATTTATAATACTGTAAATGAAGAGTTCAGATGCAAAAGCCTCTAAGTGCCGTCTGAAATTTTCTTCTAAAATAAGCATTTTTATCAAGCTCGTATGTTTATGTTCAGTTATTTCACTTTAATGGCAATAAAAAGGACTTATTAGCTGCCAGAACAAACCTGGAATGGTAATAGTAATAATTATAAATACTTTTATAATACTGTAAATATATTTAATAAATATGACATTTTTTTGACAAATATGCACATAAAATGTGTTTACAGCATGGTAGTATATACCATTAGCTTTGCCTTTAATTTATTCAGATTTCACTTTAAAAGTAATTTAATGAAAATTACAAAAATATGACATTTTATGGTAACAAACTGAAGTTTTTTCATGAAAATAAAGTCAACTAATTACAAGTAATACAACTTAAACAATACAGTAGGATGAAGTAATAAAGCTAATTATATTACTTGCATAATTGAGTTTTATAATACATGATTCTAAGATATAATATATTAATACTGATTCTGTGCTTTCAGATTTTGTCTAGCCTATTCAATAAATATTAGGGATGCACCGATATGATTATTTGGGGCCGATACGGATTTTTAGATTTTTTGGCCGATACCGATATTTGTCACTTCCAGTGTTTTAAAAAGTTGTCATCAAAATAGATAGTAAAGTTCAAAAACACCTGCATTAAATTATACTAGCAGGTTTATTGCTGCATCATCAAATAATTTCGAATGAACATCGATTGGATCCATTTTACATTCAGCAGGCCGACATAAATACAACAGAACAAAGATATATATGAAATAAAGGTAAGTTTAATAGTTTTCAGGTAATAAACAAATGTAAAATAGCACTGCATATTCTTCACTGTATAAATTAAATTCATATTAATCCTTTATTGTAACAGACTTTATTTTTGTATACATTTGAATATTTTTTGTAAGTTTAAATATGTACGAGATGTCCTTCACTAAGGCGGGACTCGGGTTATGAAAAGAAGAGCACGCAGTTCTTCTGAGATATTTTGCAGATTTAAAGTTTGTCAGTTTATTAAGCACCCGCCGAAAAGGCATGAGATCTGTATGTATTTATTTACTGTTATTTGTAATAAGTGTTTTGAGTAATTCGCTGTATGTTGATGATAATGCAAGAGAGAGATTTTAATGTGCACTTCTCGTTTAGCTCTTATGGTGCTTTTTTTGGATGCAGTAAACTTAATAAAACATCAGTAAAGTTTTGGTCATCATTCGGATGGGGTCCGCTACACTTATGAAAGTTACAAAAGTTGCTTAGACAAGAATAGTGTGCTATTTTTTGTCTTTTGTCATTTGATTACCATTAAAGCGCAGACAGCAGCGCTAGGATTACGCAACAAAGCTCAGTGCCTTCACGCAGTAAATTAATAAACTATCGGTTTGTTATATCGGACTTTTTCCTGCTATAGCCGATATGTCGATGGTTGTAAATCGAGCAAAAATCGGCCGATAAATATCGGTGCATCCCTTATAAATATATTTAATAAATAATATGAATCCCCCCGAATTAAAGTGAATAACAAATACTACAAAGGTAGACTTTTGCACTAAATTTAATATACATTTATTTTTTTCTGATTTCATTTAAAAACATATTTTAATGAGAAATACAAACAAACTTTGTGATGAAAATGTCACGATTCAAAAAATATTTTAATTTTCGTAAAAGCGTAAAAGTTATTGGCTCTTCAGTGCCATGTGACCAACTGTGACCCACGCGAAAGCGTGCCGCTTCAGCTGAGGGGAAGATTTTTTACGAATAATGTCTTTAAAGGATTAGTCCACTTTTAAATAAACTTTTCCTGATAATTTACTCACCCCCATGTCATCCAAGATGTTCATGTCTTTCTTTCGTCAGTCGAAAAGAAATTAAGGTTTTTGATGAAAACATTCCAGGATTTTTCTCCTTATAGTGGACTTCACTGGGGTTCAAACGGTTGAAGGTCAAAATTACAGTTTCAGTGCAGCTTCAAAGCGTTCAACGCGATCCCAGACGAGGAATAAGAGTCTTATCTAGCAAAACGATCGGTCATTTTCGAAAAAAAAAAATATAACTGTATATGCTTTATAAACACAAAATATCGCCTTGCACGTGCTTCCGCTTTCCGTATTCTTCAAAACGCTTACGCTGTATATCCTACGCCTTCCCTATTATACTTACGGAAAAAAAAAACGAAACTGGTGCCGCGTTCTAAAATGAGCGATGGTTTCGCTAGATAAGACCCTTATTCCTCGTCTGGTATCGATTAAAGCCCTTTGAAGCTGCACTGAAACTGTAATTTTGACCTTCAACCGTTTGGAGTCCATTGAAGTCCACTATAAGGAGAAAAATCCTGGAATGTTTTCATCAAAAACCTTAATTTCTTTTCGACTGAAGAAAGAAAGACATCTTGGATGACATGGAGGTGAGTAAATTATCAGGAAAAGTTTATTTAAAAGTGAACTAATCCTTTAATTTGAGTCCGTTCCTCACACAAAGCTATCAAATGTGTTCGGAAGATGTGGTAAAATAGCGCATGAAATATATGGACTACTGTTATGATACTTTTTTGGAGCTTTAACAGCTTCAGTCTCCACCCACTTTCACTCTACTGAAAAGGTCGCATGAACATCCCGCTAAACATCTCCTGTTGTGTTCGGCGGAGAAACCACATGATGACAGAACTTTAATTTAGTTAATCACCTGTGTGCAGGTATCCGCTGGACTCCCATTCCTTTCCCCACTAGAAAGTGAACATCACTCAGTACTTCATTATTGAACAAAAACGCAAATCTCTCTTTAACGGTGCTTTTCGTCGCCTGCCAGTTATAAACAGGCTCCCGGTACACGAGCACGGCAGCTGCGGCCGGGGCAGCGGACAGAGACGAGTGTGTGGCGGCCGCCGGTGTCATCACTGCGTTAGACGGGCTTCCTGTCATATTAGAGGCGGCCGGAGCCATCGCCCCGCCCAGCGGCCCCATCACCGCCGCGGCAGCCGGGAGAGAGTTCATCAGATTCGGCGGAGGTCCAGAGGCAACACCGGGGCTTTCCAAGCCCGCGGGCCCCGTTTGAGGGTTTGAGCGTCTCGTTACGCCATGAGAGCCTCCGCCGCCTCCAACGGATCCTCCGTGACTCGCAGCCAAGGCGTAAGGACTGTTGCTCGGTTGGCTGTTACCCAAAGGTCCGTGTCCGGAGAAATTTAAACACGGAACTCGACCGCTATTGTCTCCAGTAGCCATCTTGGACTGGGGCGCGCACCCGCTGAATGAGTAAACAAATCACGCGCAGTCAGTATCCTGTCATCTCACGCGCACAACATCCGGTCTTAAAGGGATAGTTCACCCCAAAAAATTAAAATTCTGTCATCATTTACTCATCCTGAAGTTGTTCTAAAACTGTGTGAGTTTCTTTGTTCTGCTGAACACAAAAGAAGATATTTTGAAGAATGTTGGTAATCAAACGGTCCACATTGCCTTCCATAGGCATACAATGGAAGTCAATGGAGACTAGCAACTGTTTAGTTACCAACATTCTTCAAAATATCTTCTTTTTGCGTTTAAAAGCAGTGTTGGGGGTTAGTTCACTTTCAAATTAAAATTTCCTGATAATTTACTCACCCCCATCTCATCTATATTAGAATTCCGGCAGTGTAGACACTGCTAAGTGTATTACTGCCCTCCACAGGTCAAAGTTTGAAGTAATTGTTATATACTTGCACAAGCATATTGTATATGACAATATGCTTGACACTGCTAAGTGTATTACTGCCATCCTCAGATCAAAGTTTGAACTAAATTGTCATATACAGTATGCTTGTGCAAGTATATAACAATTAGTTCAAACTTTGACCTGTGGAGGGCAGTAATACACTTAGCAGTGTCTACACTGCCGAAATTCTAATATAGAAGAAGAAGAGAGCTAGTTCAAGATGAGCATTTATGGTTAAAATGTATAAAAATGTAATTTTTTTATTGAAAATGAGTGATGGTTTCTCTAGAAAAGACCCTTATTCCTGTCTGGGATCGTGTAGAACGCTTTGAAGCTGCACTGAAACTGTAATTTTGACCTTTAACCGTTTGGAGGCCAGTGAAGTCCACTATATGGAGAAAAATCCTGGAATGTTTTCATCCAAAACCTTAATTTCTTTTCTACTGAAGAAAGAAAGACATGAACATCTTGGATGAGATGGGGGTGAGTAAATCATCAGGAAATTTTAATTTGAAGGTGAACTAATCCTTTAAGTAATCAGATTACTTTCCCCAAGTAACTAGTAAAGTAACGCATTACGTTCATATGTACAGCAAAATATCTGAGTTAGTTTTTCAAAGAAGTAACGCAAGTTACTTTGTTTTCCCATTTATTGACTGACACCTCTCCTGTCCCCATGTTGAGAGAAATCGAAGGTAAAGGCTGGTTTATACTTCTGCGTCGAACCTACGCCGTAGCTATGTCGTAGGCTGTGTAGCACGCGTAGCCTACGAAGTAGCGTCTCTCCAAAAATGCAACAATATGTCAATTCTACATGGACCACAAGCACTGTGATTGGTCTACTAGAACCCCTCCCTCAGGTCAAAAAGAAAAATCGACGCGGACAGCGACACAGAAGTATAAATTAGGGCTGCACGATTTATGGCACGATACGAAAAATAACATTGAAATCACGCTTAAGCGCGATTATGAAATCGCAAAGTCTGCGATAATTTTTTTTGTGCGCGGCTTGTCAATGAAGTATGGCTCCAAATGCTAATCCATCTGAAAGAACTGCGAGTTTGAGTCGCTTATAATGTACATTTGAAAAAGCAGCACGCGTCAAACATCTTTCCAGACATGAGAAGCATTTATTAACATCTTGTCCAACAAAAGACAACATTCAATAACGTTTTTACTCCAAACTCACTTCATAATGACAGTTGAGCATCCTTCTGTGAGATGATGATAAGACACAAAACATATTACTTCATAGTATTCTATACAGTGATAAAGGCTATGTTGATTAGCACTGCATTATAAATATACTTTATTATCATGAAATATCCGAGAAGGCTTGAAGAACTAAGGAGATAAACCATATATTGTCATAGTCGTGAGTTTATTAGTCATGTTTAATCAAAGCATTTCAATCTTCTGTTTATTCAGCTGCAGCAAGAGTATGATTCCCATAGGGATTTCCTGGAATGACGTGTGTTATCTACTTCTGCGGCAGGGCATATTTGGAGTTTGTGCGCAAGAGCGCCCTCTGGCTTTCAGATGGAGAATCATTTACTACTGATCACAAATCTTTTTTGGCAAAATTGCATGTCTTTAGACTTAGAGTCTTACAGTCATTAAATACGTCCAAGCAAAGGCTGGATAGGCTTTATTCGTTTATTATCATATACAGCGTTTCGCAGCCGTTACATATCACATACCCAACACTTGATTAGTTAACACTAAAACGCTTCTACATGGTACTTTTCTTACCTTCCCTTTTTTTAATTCTCCTTTTTTGAAATTTCTGTCCGATTTGTTTTGCCTCCATTGCTGCTTAACAAGTGAACCCCGCAATTGCGTCTGCAAATTAGTGCCTGACGAAAAATTACAATAAGTATTAAGCAATATCTCATGTAGATTTTCTTCCTATGTGTTCTATAATGTCCACTAGGAGTTGCTCTCAGCAAATGTTTTTCTTAATAGGTTTTCCCTGAAGAGATACTACGCTGTTTTTGTGTGATGACCATTCATTTCGTCTTACCGTGAAATGAGAGTTCGTGTCTTTAATCAAAACATTCATGATTTATCTCTCATCCGCCCGCGACCCACCCGCAATAAATTAAATGTTATTTTTTATTACCCGACACGCGGATTATCCTCAGCGCCCGCGGATATAACCACAATCCGCGCATCACTACCGTACAGCTCTGACAAGCTGCGCATAAAATAATCGCAGCCTTTGCCAAATCACGTGCGATAAAATTTGCGATAAATCGCGATACAAAGGAAAACCGATGCATAGCGTATGGCGTAGAGGCTACAGCGTAGGTCCATGCATTGATGGTTATTCAAAGAACAAAGAAACACACACACACACATATATATATATATATATATATATTTGATTAAACATGACTAATAACAGACTATAGAATAACACAAGACGCGTCACTCGTATTATTATGAATGGGAGAAAGTACAATGCGCAATATGGCGGAATAAGTCCCGCCTTCTAAATAAGAGCCAATCACTGATTGGTAAAGTCATCGCATCACTGCAGCGGCCTTTAGAAGCTCCGGTTTCTATAGAAACAGTCAGACGAAATGAGGCACAAGAGATGCGCATTTAGGACTGCGCATGCGCATTAGCTTGATCCAGCCTGAAAAATACAGTTTTTTGTCATGATTCGAGCGTTTAGAAACAAAATTTATGAGACAGTTATTGTCAGATTTCATTGGTGATTTCAAATATGAAATTTAATCGAAAGCTTGGCAAACAGCTTTAGAGAATTTGATGTTTCCCCATTCAAAGAGATAGAAGCTGCACTTGAATGCCCCGAGAGGCGTTTCGAAGATGGCGGCCAAGTGAAATGACTCGTCTTAAAATTACCGCTGAAAATTTGCAGCGCATCCAAGATGTAGGTGACTTTGTTTCTTCATTAGAACACAAATGATGATTTTTAACTGCAACCGTTGCCGTCTGTCAGTCTTATAATGCGAGTGAATGGGAACTCGATCAATAAGAGTCGAAAAAACTTGCATAGTCAAATCCAAATTAAACCCTGCGGCTCGTGACGACACATTGATGTCCTAAGACACGAAACGATGGGTTTGTGCGAGAAAACGAACAGTATTTATATCATTTTTTACCTCTAAAACACCACTAGGTCCAACTGCGTTCAGCACTCAGTTAGTGAGGTCTGATCGCGCTCTGACAACGGAAGTGATGTCTCGCGCTTTGCTTCAATGAGTGCGTAAAAAATTACGAGAGGTAAAAAATTATATAAATACTGTTCGTTTTCTCACACAAACCGATCGTTTCGTGTCTTAGGACATCACGAGCCGCAGGGTTTGATTTGGATTTGTCTGTGCATGTTTTTTCGACTCTTATAGATTGTGTTCCCATTGACACGCATTATACGACTGACAGATGGCAACGGTTGGAGTTAAAAATCATCATTTGTGTTCTACTGAAGAAACAAAGTCACTTACATCTTGGATGCGCTGGGGGTAAGCAGATAAACATCAAATTTTCATTTTTGGGTGAACTATCACTTTAAAGGGACTTTGCTAATAAACACAAGACTACGATAATATATGGTTTATATATGTATGTCCATTGTGAGATCTAGTGTTCCAAACGGAAGGTGTTCAGCTTAAAGGGTTAGTTCACCCAAAAATGAAAATAATGTCATTTATTACTCACCCTCATGTCGTTCCACACCCGTAAGACCTTCGTTAATCTTCAGAACACAAATTAAGATATTTTTGATGAAATCCGATGGCTCCGTGAGGCCTGAGCAATGACATTTCCTCTCTCAAGATCCATTAATGTACTAAAAACATATTTAAATCGGTTCATGTGAGTACAGTGGTTCAATATTAATATTATAAAGCGACAAGAATATTTGTGGTGCGCCAAAAAAACAAAATAACGACTTATTTAGTGATGGCCGATTTCAAAACACTGCTTCAGGAAGCTTCGGAGCGAACTGATTTAAATATGTTTTTAGTACATTAATGGATCTTGAGAGATTGCTCAGGCCTCACGGAGCCATCAAAAATATCTTAATTTGTGTTCTGAAGATGAACGAAGGCCTTACGGGTGTGGAACGGCATGAGGGCGAGTAATTAATGACAGAATTTTCATTTTTGGGTGAACTAACCCTTTAACACGATGTCAGATTAAAACTCTCGAGAATGTCATGACGCCCCCATTCGGATGACAGGGGAAGCGCTCCGATGACGTCACGCATTCAAAATCTGCAGCAGTGTTATCTGCGTAAAATAAACCGGTCATGAAATTGTTTGTGAGACATTGGGAATGCGGTTACGAACCCAAATATAGTGTTTCTCCTGCATTTCACATGCATCCATTAAGCATTAAGCAAATCCTGACTATACTAAAATATTTTTGTAAATTCTCGTTTTAATGTGAATGTAGACGCCTCCCATATATCTGACATGTTCAGACAGGTTCCATCAAAATGATACAGATTTATTGTATGCTCGAATGCTTCTGCTGTTATATAATTTGGGCACGTAGGCGCAGCTCTGCATGCGGATGTGCGGGAGTCCCTCGTGCGCGCGCGGGACAGAGAAACTCCAGCGCGTGGTGTGATGCTCCGTCTGCTTCTCATCACCGTGACGTCACGCTGCGAGCTGTCCGCGCGGCGCTGGTGCTGAAGCAAGATGGCAGTGCGCTAAACGGCCGATAAACTGAGAGGAAAGTGCTTTGCATGAAGATTTTCTCTTAGTTAGTCTGTTTATTTATGCGTTTGTTTTACAAAAGGTGTAGTCATGGCTGTATGTTGAGTGAAGGCGGCTGAATCAAATCACAGCACGCAAACGGACTGTCCCGTTCCGGAGGAGGTCGACGCGGCGCGGCGCGATGTCTCTGCTGTGCGTTGGGGGTGAGTGACAGTCCTATTTTTGCCCTTTGTTGGGACAGAATTGTCTCTGACAAATTAATCCTGAGTGCTTATCAAAAAGTACCATAGAAGATTGAATCATCATCATATTCATAGGCTGCTTCACATGGTATTTGCTTTTTACAAATAAGCACCATGCTACAACCATGGCATTTTGACATGTACCATGGTAGTACATGTAAATGCATGGCATCCTTCATGAGTAAGTACTGTTGCAGTGCCACTGGACTTTGATATGCATCATATCTTTACATGGCAAGTGCATGAATACCATGGTACTATTATGGTGCATGTCCAAAAAATGTCACTGTTTTGTAAGGGAATGCTGTCACATAGTGTTTTACCATCATGCATATATAAAAAAGCTTCTTTTTAGTGTTTAGTTTTTCCCACCTCTTAAGATTCATTCATCAGATCACCTGTTAATTAACCAATCAATGTGAATATTAGAATTTAACACAGACTATATTAGAATGTTGTATTATTTTAAGGATATGATATGTTGAAATGTGTTATTATAAAGGGGTTTGCTCATATTGTGGGAAATCTCTAGAGCGGTGTGTGAAATGAGCTCGTGAGGGAATCCTGTGCGTGTGGGTGTGTGAGCTTGATGAAATGACATTTCCCGTGAAGATCATTCTGGTCACGCTCTGTGCGGTGCGAACCGGTGGAATCGTTCAGGGCGTCATGTTCACCCACATTAGCTATGGGGAAAACATAATCATTAGTTTGTGATCGGTACAGTGCAGGTTTGATTGTCAGTGCCTCAAAACAACAATCACATAGACATCATTGTGTGTACATGCTCTGAAAGCAATATTTGTTCTGTAATGCATAATAGTCACAGAGATTCTTGTGCATCCAATGTACTATAAAAAAATGAAATAGCTGATTTTGTTCTGATGCAGTGACACGTGGCCGACTCATTCTTCTTCTGTGCTGCACCAGTATATAACACACACACACACACAGAGAGACACACACACACTTAGTGCTGGTCATTATGAGCATCTCACTGAACCTGACGAGATCATGCCTGGATCATATTTTATCACAAAATCAGAGAAACACAAACATTCAAATATTTTTTAATATATACAGTCAAACTTTACCAAAATGTATTGATAATTTCATTCATTAATACTGTTTATTCACTATGATTTAAAAAAATGGTAATAAAATATGACAAGATCTCGGAGTTAAACTGTGTCAGAAAAAATTAATCTTAATTATGTCAGATAACACTTTAGCAAAACATGGTCATGTCAAAGTGTCTGAGTAATTTTTGGATCCAAATTTTTATCAATTTTACTGGTAGTCCACTGTATGAAGAATTTTGGGGTATAATATGTCACAGTTTACTTTATTTTTTAATATAAATGAACTATAGTGTCCTGAACCCACTAGTCAAAATATATAAAAAATGTCTAATTTTTGATTAATAAGTTTTGGTTTGATTGTATATATGTATAAATTAAAAAATATAAAGTGTTAAAAAACATGCCTGGATCATATTTTATCACAAAATCAAATAAACACAAACATTAAAATATGTTTTAATATATATATATATATTTATTTATTGTATATATTGCATACATTTTATGTTTTTTTTTTGTTTTTTTTGCATTATGGTATGAATGCATGTTTGTGTGTGTGTGTATATATATATATATACATATATAGTGTTGGGTAAGTTAATCTAAAAAAGTAATTAATTACATCTTCAACATTATAATTAGATTACTGTACTAATTCTCTCTTTAAGAAGTATTGCATTACTTATTACTAATTACTTTCTAAATCTCATATCAACCTCGACCAGTTGAACAACACAAAGGATTGATATGAAACGGCTCTTTTAATCCTTTCGAATAAATAATATAAAATTGCATAAATTATTCTTGAACTGACCGAAGTATTTAAAGGGAGAAGATTACATTAAAAACATACATTTTCACATTAGACGATAAATAATGATGTTATATATATTTGTTCATTGTTCATTGTTTGTTCGTGTGCATACGGTAACAAATACAACATTTGATTTTAATAATGTATTAGTAAATGTTGAAATTAACATTAACTAAGATTAATAAATGATGTTGAAGTATTGTTTATTCATGTTAACTACTAACTAACTATATAGTTAATTGGGTTTATTGCTCAAAGAGATGGCAGGAGCAGTGTTATTAGAGTTCAGTCCAGCTTTTGATCTCATTGACCATAATCTTTTATTAAGAAAAATGAAATGTTACGGTTTCAGTCAAGCAGCATTACTTTGGCTTCAGAGTTACCTAGAAAATAGGAGACAGACTGTTTTCTTCAATGGAAGTTTTTCAGACGAAAGAGATGTTTGCTGTGGTATACCACAAGGAAGCTGTCTAGGTCCGCTCCTGTTTTCTATGTATACAAATGACTTGCCTTTAGTGTTGCAAAAAGCAAAAATATCTATGTATGCCGATGATTCAACAATTTATTCATCACAAATTACAATTGGTAACTTCAAAATGTCCTAATGGAAGAATTAAAATTGGTACATGAGTGGGTCACAAATAATAAGTTAGCTCTAAATATCGGAAAGACAAAAAGTATTGTGTTTGGAACCAGATGTATGCTGTTGGATGAGCCCAAATTATGCCTAACTGTGAAAGATACAAATGTTGAGCAGGTACAAGGGGTTAAACTTCTTGGAGTAGAAATTGATAACAGGCTGTCCTGGTCCAAACACATCAGCACTGTAGTACGCAAGATGGGCAGAAGTCTCGCGATGGTTAAAAGGTGCTCCCATTTGTTACCTCTCAATATGGTGGCAGATGTCATAAAAACACTTGCCACAGAGTGCAGATTCAAATTACCCAAAGTAAAAACAAATCATGGAAAAAGCACTGTAAAATACAGATCCATGTATTCTTGGAACAACTTGCCAAGTGAAATTATTAATGCAAAGAGTAAACATCAATTTAAAGTCCTCCTGAAAAGGCACCTTCTCTCACTTCAGTAGCACCCAAGAAGGAAAAATTTTATTTTCTATAGAATTTTTTGTATTATTGTAATTTCTATTAACCGCAATGAGTGATATTATCTCTCTATTACTACATTAACATAAACTAGGTCCTGTGTGCGTGTGCGTGGGTGTGAGTATATATTTGTTTGCTGTGTTGTTGTGCATTTTCTTTTATCTATAATTTGTATTATTGTTATCTTTTGTCATAATATCCATGTTAATGCACTATGTTAGAAGCATCGACTCCAGGAAGAATAGCTGTGTTTTCACAGCTAATGGAGATCGAAATAAATACAAAAAAAAAATTAATGAAACCTTATTGTAAAAAATCTAATTTTCCCTACCATAATGCAAAAAGACTAACAATATATGTAATTTACGCTGTCTACTATTTATCATGGTAGTATTTTTTATTGCCTTAAATGATTAAAAAAATGATTTTGTCCATCCAGGACTATTCTTATTATTGGTCTATTCTTAAAAAGGGTCATAGGTTTATTGCTCAGAGAGACGACTGAAGCTCTTATACTTGATGTGCTGTTTGTCATGACAGAGGTGTTGGATCAATGTTCATTACAGGAGAGAGTGTGGAGCATAAAGGGTCATGACTGAATTAAGCTCTTAAGATAGCATGTGTTTGGTATTGTTAGGCGCTCCATTAGACACATTTGCATATATAACCTTTAACAGTTTGCATAATGAATTCTAAACATCCTATATGAATGCTTTACATAATAGCTCACCTTTTTCTGCTGTTGTGTGATATAACTCTTATGATGTTCGGTGGAGTTGTCATCCCTCTACGGATGCTGAATGTAGGAGTGTTTTCACACTTATGTAATATTGAAAACGCTTTAGCAGTCAGCATGGGCGGATAACATCCCACCACCTGTTTTCAGCCAAACATCTCAGGAAAAAGCAAAGTCTTGACAGTTAGTAATGTGTTTCAATGTTTTATTGCTCACAAATAATGTCCAAACGCTTTTTAAGATACTTGGCCAAAATGAAAGGAAAAATCACAAATAAGAACTCTTTAATTTCTCAACTTCGATCGCAGTGATGAAGAGCAAATGAAGTCTTGTTTTCATACGTTGCTTGTTAGAAAACGAGCATGCAATCTCACATTTGTTTCAGAAGAAATCTTTATAATGTCTTAAACGGTGTTCAGATTAGCAAAGTCTGCCTTTAAAAGTCTGAAAACATTTCTCATCAAATGTTCAAATCACAATGTTATAAAGGAGCGACATCTGAGCAATAACATTTTCCTCTGGTCATGAATGTAAAACCCATTCAAGAGGCCCATTAGATTTTAGAATGAGTGTTTTGATTTTTGCACACATTATTTCTCAATGTGTTCAGCTGAACCTCATTATATGAGAACATTTTCAAGCGTTCTTGCATTTTCAAATGCACTCGCACTTATATACTAGACATGTTCATCGAACAGCAGAACTGCATCTGAATTGTTTTTAACTCCTTTGCTTCATTTCCTTTCACAGTCAGCTGGTTGTTTTCCCCTCGGCTGTGGCGAATAAATGGGGCCTGGGAGTCATTGATTATGATGTGTTGTTTGTGGGCACCAGATCCAGCTCTGAATTATTTATATTGCCAGTGATTTATGATTTTGAGCTATTATTAAGCACTAGTTTCCTGGGTTCTGCGATCCAGCGTCCTCTTCATTGATCTGGCCTCTGTACTGATAAATTACAGTGGTCTGTTTTAACTGCACTCAATGAAACACCAGATGACAGAGCCGCCCAGCTCTCTATAATTCAATCAGAGGTGGAGCTGCATGGCAAAGATTGCTTCCGGTTTTGTCCCGGTTCTTCAGCCATTAGTTGACTGAGGGTCTGCTTTTAGCTGTGAAGTGGAAAGATCTCAGTGGCTGAAAATAGATTTGGTCTTTGCACAGATGCATAGTGGCTGCTCTGCCTGCATCGGGTCATCATATTTCTGTCCACTGTGCAGATATAAAGAAGCTGTATCAGACTGGAGGATCTATTTTATATGCATCTGGGACACGTTCAATAACCTCACCTGCAAACTCTATCTATCTATCTATCTATCTATCTATCTATCTATCTATCTATCTATCTATCTATCTATCTATCTATCTATCTATCTATCTATCTATCTATCCATTTTTTTCAGAACGATTGACCGAATTTCGATTTCGATTTTTTTAATGTTTAACTATTCAATTCAATTCAATTCACATTTATTTGTATAGCGCTTTCCACGATACATATCATTTCAAAGCTTTTACAGAGAATGCATGTCAACATTACAATTTAAAGAATGCAGTTAGCAAACTAGTCAAACTTAAAAACGTAACTACAGTATGATTCAAGACATCAACATTCTCTTTATTAAAAATCTGGTTAAAAGAAGTTGCAATATGAAGGCACTTATTTTACAAACTTATCTTAAACATATCCTATATAATCAGAAATAATATAAAATTAAATAAAAATGCTGAATATTTCTTAGCCAAAAAGTAATAGCAATAAATAACAAGTATTAACAGCAAATGGTTTGTAAAAACAGAAAACAACAGCACGTTTCAGCCTGTCACCATCATGCAAACATAAATATCAAACATACAGTAGTAGTTTTTGCATTACTATTTTTCCTATTGCTTTTATGTTTAGCGGACATGTTTGGCTGTCTCACCCATGAAACGTCATTCTAAAAGTTAAAAACAATGCAAATCACGTCTTTGCTTTGCTTTTTTCCCCTTTTCACTGCCCGCGTCTCGTTTTTTTCAATGCAATAACGCATTCCTGAGTGAACAACACGGATCATTTTCTTGTCTTAATGGTTATCATTGCTGAATTGTCATCATATGTCTAATTATAGCGTTTGCTAACATTTTTATTCAAAACCGTGATTTCTCGATTTGAAAATAATAAAATCGTGGCAAAACATTAAATTCGAATTAATCGGAAAAATCGCCCAGCCCTACTGATATGTAATGATTCATTTAGGCCTACAGTCTCAAAATCGTTTATTGTCAGTAAATCAAACCAGTGACTAAACGCTCAACTTCACATTGTTTCTCTTAGTAGGAAGAAAATAGTCAATTATTTAAACGGTGATTAAATTATATATAGAAAGCGATCAAAGAACGCTCCCTTTACAATCGCTGGAGCTGTCAATCAAACAGCGCAAGTGTTCTAGTCTTGCCAAAGAATCAACAAATCTCTTATTTACATTGTGTTTGCACTGTTAGTTATGATGAAAGCATTCGTTAGTGTGCAGAAATCGAGTTACAATGACGAGATCATTGCATTCATGCACTGCAACCTTTCATGCCACAATCTAAATTATAATGCTATAATAGAATGCACTTTTCACGATTAGTAAACCTTGTAATAATGTAATAATTAGCTATTTCCATATACAAAGATGTCAGCCAATCACAGCAGTGGGCGTTTACACTGAAGTCTCACAGCAGACACGCCCCTTAAAACAGAGCGTTCAAATCAAAGGGATAAAATCAGGGTAGGAAAAATGCCTTTTATTTCTAAATTATGATCATTTTTTTTATGTAAAAATCATATTAACATTATAAGTGCACCCCAGGAAACATTATAAAATAATAAAACAACGCAGTTCATGACCTCTTTAATTGTGAATACTCTTGTTTGTTTGTGAAGGATGAAATGAAAGGAAATGTGGGTGAATTCAAAGAGCCATTAATGTCCAGTGCATGTGAGAAGAGTCTGATAAATGACATTATCTGCTGTTGGTCTAGTAGGGCAGAAAGAAGCGTCCAGGATTCATCAGTGACACCTGAAGGAAAACCCCAAACAGAGACACAATGACTCAGAACCCAAGAAACAAACACCAGACGAGTCTAATAAGAGCCTTCAGTGTTTTCTGAGAAACTGAAAATTAAACAGAATTAAACTGTAGTGTTTCCTGCCGGAGAGACCAGCATTTATTGTGTTTGGATGATGGTTCTTGTGTCCCAAGACTTAAATGATGTTCCGTTCCTTACACAAAGCTATTGTATGGCTTCAAAAGACATTCATATTTTATATCTGTCTTATGGACTGCTTTAATGATACTTTCGTAGTGCTATTTGGTTCTTGACAGCCTTTGGTCACCGTATGCTTTTGTTGTTTGAAAAAAACTCCTTTTGTGTTTCTCAAAAGAAAGGAAGTCACAAAGGAATATTCCTACTATTCCCTGTGTGACTTTCTTTTCTCCTCATGCTCTGAAGTTTCATTATCTGTGTTTTGCTTCCATTGAGTGCTGAACAAATCGAATAGTCTCCTAACTCTTGTTTTATGTTAAGCTTATGGGGACGATCATTATGTTCTGTCTAATTGACCCTAATTGGATTCAATACAATACAACAAAAAACATTAATACTTATTACAACATTACAAAAAAATAAACACGAGAAGAGGATATTATGACTTAAAAATATAAAGAAATATGGTGTTAAAAATGGCAAGATAATGTGTTTGATTCCCACAAAATTCACATGCATGAACTTTGCATTTACACCTTCAATGCAGCATAAATTCTTTGAATAAAAGCGTCTGTCAAATGCAGAATTGTGAATTTAACCCATTTTTGGGGCTCCTGACTCGCCTGCACTTTTCTCTGGTTTTCGAACCCATTCTGGCAGTCAGCATCAAGTGCCATATATAATTTTAAACAGGACAACTTGAAGTTTCAGTTTAGCTCATTTAAAGTGCCAATTTTACATTTATTTTGGTTGAGAATGGATAAAATTCCCAGAATTTCAAAAAAAACGGCAGCAAAAATCTAGTGTTTTTCACTGTAAACTCACACAAAACCTCCTGAAGTTAGAATTTTTTCTTTTAAAAAGTTATATTTGGATGTTTTAAACTTTCAGATGAAATTTTGACTAAATGTAACAATTACTAAGCAAGTTATAGCAATTTGTTACAATATTACTCTAGATAAAACTACAATATTACTCTTTAGGGATAAACAGGTGTACTTTATTTATTGATAATGTGTGTCCAAAAAAGACCAGGGAGTAAAATTAATTTAAAAAAATTCTGTTATACAACAGAACTCTTAAGCACGTGACTTATTAGAGAAATATATTTTCAATCTGAACATGAATAAATGTAAAAATAATGAAAACAATTATGAAAATTGTCTTGTGCAACGAAAATAAAAACAGTGCAAAGGTTTTTTCACAAAATACACACAAAATGAGAGAGAAAAATAAGTAGTTCAACTGAACTACTAATGTTAATGATCTTCACAAACTATAAAATAAGTATTTAGATGATATAACAACCAAACAGAGCAGTCCTGTGGCGGTACTCCTCACGTTCGCGTCGCATTTGATTGCACCGGTTCACTGCGACACGTTTGAAAACATAAATTGCAATAACTTATCTGATGTGAAACTGTTTTATCCTCAATTTTGGTTCATGTTATGTTAAAGTCATGCTTTGTAACATGAGTGTTCTCATTCAAATCTGTAATTTTTGTGTTTGTTTTCATACACGCAGATACACGCGCACGCAAATACTTTCACTTTGCGCTTATTCATACTTCCAAAGAAACGTGATGACGTAACCAGTCTCATCACGGAGCCTCTGAATGAGAATGAGATCAGAATGAGATAAATGCGATATCACTGGAAAGCCGAGAATCTCCTCTTTACGGTACATTTTAAAGCATACAGATTGGATTAGCGGTTCAAAATTGATTAAACATTTTAGAATGATAGTTCTTTTTGGCCGCCGGCGGCGTCTCGGTTTTTGAGGGTTAAATACGCTTAGTTGGTAGTTGAGAAACTGAAATGATAAAATACATATTTTTTATGTTTATTTTGGGTCTGTGAACCTGCCTTTTACTCATGAAATTTCTCATGGTGTTGAAACTTTGCATGTTCATGACCCTAAATGAGAAATAATCACACAATTTCAACAAAAACATCCTTTAATCAGTATTTCTGAGAACTCAAAAGTGTGCCGCGGGTCAAATTGGCCTGGAACATAATTCATCCTTCTCTGATGTCATATCCTGCAGCGCTGACGTGGGCTCTCTCTGCCTGAGTGTGTAATTGTTCTACAGTGAGATTAAACTAATGCCGGCTCTGTCCTCTCATCTTTTCAAATGGTTTTATTGGCCGGAATTCCGGTCGGCTGAGGTTCCGGAACGAATGCGAACGCATCAGAATCACCGCAACAGCACTATAGTAATGATTACCCAGAATGCAGCTCACTTTAGATTAGAGTGAGGATGGAAACCACATGAAGCGTTTATAGAGGACCAGCAGTGTGTGTGTGTGTGTAGAGTCCGGCTGACTCATGGCTTTAAAACCCACTCACTTCCTGTTTTAATGGCCGTTCTGAGGAAGAGGAGAGAAGATGAGCTTCGGGTGGGTTGGATGAGGGTACGGAGTGGGTTTGAATATTAATGCTCCTCTGCAATGCATGCCATGATGTGCTACAGCGGGCATCAGTAATGCAGAGACACACGTCATCACTGTGCAGAGAGAGGGGAAATGTTAAGAAATCCCCTCACTTCTTTATGAAGAGACTAATCTATAATCATGACCTCTTCTTTTTCTAAATGTCCACAGTACGTCTCAGACACTTCTGCATTTTACTAGCATCGAGGTCAGATGCGAGTAAAATCATGAACACACCAGAGAGCTGCTTTAATGTAGAAACTGAAGTTGTAATTCTAATTGAAAGTCACTTTGATATTGTTTTTCATGTTTAATACTGTATTTAACCCGGTCAAAAATGACTGAAATTATTTTATAGCAATGAAAAGAATGGACTATTTTAGTTCGATAATGTTTTTTGGTTAATATTTTGTATTTTCAGGGGATTTTATGGTACTGAATTATATTTATGCCGTAGTTATACTTCATTTATTCACTTTTTGAGCATAGACCTGAAAATTAAATTTAACTTAAAGTTAAACAGTTATAAATCTTGAATGTTTTGGAGCACAGACTGAAGTTTGCTCTCTTTTTAAAGACAAAAAGTGGCAGATTATTGCTAAAGTTAATTTTTTTTTAAAGTGAACTTTAGAATTTTACGTTTATTGTTATGAAAAATGCACAAAAATATTCAAATTTTCAATTAAATATATATTTTCCAAAACACGTTTTACTCTAAAAATGCAAGAAAATCAAAGCCGTAAGTCTAAACAAGTTGCAATGAGCTTTTGTTTGGGCGCAGTACCAAATGCTTCCACTAGATGAAATTCGTCTCCCATTCATTTCCAATCCGTGACTCTTTTTTTTTCAGGACCATTTAACCTTTTCGAATCATATTCATATTCATATTCACAGCGGGAGGTTTTCACAGAAATACAACTCTGTTGTTGCAGAGAGGTTTGAACAGACAAACATCAAAATCGTTTGTTGTGTTCGAGATTAACTGGAGCTTTTATCTCATTTTTGTTCTGATTTATTTGCTCATACTAACATGTCTGATACTAACCATTACTCCTCTGTTTGTTATCCACAGTGAAGAAGGCCAAGTATGATGGACCGCAGGGTAAGTGAACCAACATCACACATGATTTCACAGCTTGTGTGAGTCTTATTTGTGTTAGTCACTGGATAGATAGATAGATAGATAGATAGATAGATAGATAGATAGATAGATAGATAGATAGATAGATAGATAGATAGATAGATAGATAGATAGATAGATTGATTTAAAATCTCAGAAACACAGTATGTGAATGTTATGATTGATATTTCTTATTCATTTTGCTCATGCAGAGAAATTCAACACGTATGTGACTCTGAAGGTTCAGAATGTAAAGAGCACGACTATCGCGGTACGGGGCAGCCAGCCCAGCTGGGAGCAAGACTTCATGTTGTGAGTCCTTCATATTTCTGTCCTTCTTTGATTTTTTTGCTTTCATTTCCTCTTCATCTTTGTGTCCGTTTTATCCTGTTAGTTTTCATGTCTTTATTAGTCTTAATCTAAACACTTTTATTGTAATTATCTTCATGAGTTCTGTAACACACACTAAGAGTTTGTGCTCTTATTAGATATTCCTGCTGTGTTCAGCTGGACAGGAAAACTGATTTGCTCAGAAGTTGCTCTCTCATGAATCAGCACACTTAAGGCCCTGATATACTTCAAGCGAAATCGAAAAACGAACTGGTGTGATGTCATTTTGAACAAAATCAGGCCAAAACAAAGTTTATTTGGCGTTCGTTTCAGGAGTTCGAAACGTTCGTAAACACCTTCATACTACCAATGGGCCGTGGAAATGATGTAATAGATGGGTGTGGCTCAGAGGCTCCGCCTTCTTTGATGTGGAAACCTTCGGTTCATTTCTTCTGTTCAGTCCGTCGAGGTCAGATGCGAGTAAAAACATGAACACACCAAGAGCTGCTTTAATGTAGAATTGAAGTTGTAATTCTAATTGAAAGTCACTTTGACACTATTTTTCATGTTTAATACTGTAAAGCTGCTTTAACCCTCTGGTGCTGGCGGTCAAAAATGACTGAAATTATTTTATAGCAATGAAAAGAATGTACTATTTTAGTTCGATAATGTTTTTAATTATTATATTTTGTATTTTCAGGGGATTTTATGGTAGCAAATTATATTTATGCCATATTTATACTCCATTTATTCACTTTTTGAGCATAGACCTGAAAATGAAATTTCCAACTTAAACGCACAGACTGAAGTTTGCTCTCTTTTTAAAGACGACACTTGGCAGATTATTGCTAAAATGAATTTTTTTTTAAAGTGAACTTTAGAATTTTACGTTTATTGTTATTAAAAATGTACAAAAATACTATTTTCAAATTTTAAATGAAATATATGAAGAGTTTGGTTCCTAAACGCGATAAATGCCATTTTCAAAAAAATGTTGTTGCGATATCCGTCGTGTTATTCTGTCATGTTTTCTCCCTTTCTTTCCAAAACGCGACAAACGCCAGTCTCCTTTTTCTGCAGAACGCGATATATCCGCTCAACCAATCAAAGCGCACCATTCCACACACTGTAAACATTGAAGGCTTTTTTAAAAAGCCGTTTTTAATACCAATGTACTCGGCAAATTGCCACCATGCGGTGGCGCCAGATACTCTTTAATCGGTAATGACAAATAATTTATAACATTAACAAGATGACCCGTTGAATTCATTTTGGGAGCGACAGCTGAATGTATTTTTAGTAAAATGCCTGTATATAAGATAAATATTGGCAAAGTTTAGACTCTGTCATATATGTGAATCAACTTACTTTGTTGTGTATTTTCAATTTGAAAAATAACTTTTATATTGATGGATTAATTGCATTTTTAAAAAAAAAGTATCATGGATTTATTGCATTTTGGGGAAAAAATAATACGTTTTTATAATAAACTTTTTAAAATCAAAATGTAGATTTGAATTTTTAATGTTTTTAAAACCAAAAGATGCTATGTGAAAGTTTGAAACAGAAAATAGCGGTTTTCATCTTGCCGCTTTCTTGGTAAAGAAAACAACTTTTTACTCAAATTAATCAAAATGCGTTTTGGACCCAAACTCTTCATATATTTTCCAAAACACATTTTACTCTAAAAATGCAAGAAAATCAAAGCCATAAGTCTAAACAAGTTTGAGGCTGATATCTCAAAAAATGAGCTTTCAGTAAGATTTTGTTTGGGCGCAGTACCAAACGCTTCCACTAGATGAAATTCGTCTCCCATTCATTTCCAATGCGTGACTTTTTTTTTTCAGGACCATTTAACCTTTTCGAATCATGTTCATGATTTTTTTGTGTGTTCACATAGCAAGTGCCAAAACCTTTACCAAGTTTCGTACCATTATGATGAAGTAAAAAATTTAAAAAATCAAAACGTAAAATTACCACAGGGTTAAAGCAATCTATTTTATAAAGTACTACATAAATAAATGTAACGTGACGTAATTTACTGTGAGTATAATGTGGCCTTCAATAGAGTTCACAAATATGTTACATTTAAGTATCAACTTTTTTTTTTTAAAGATTTATTTTTGCCGTTTTTTATTATGATAGGGCAGTATGTAGACAGGAAGTGAAGTGGGAGAGAGAGAGGGTTTCGGGATCGGGAAAGGTCCATGAGCTGGGACTCAAACTCGGGTCGCCCAAAGCGCAAGGGCGCTATATGTCGGCGCTGCCCACGAGGCTATTGGTGTCGACTACGTTTAAGTATCAACTTTGTCTCAAATGTTTTAGCTATAAATATAAATATAAATGAATCAGCTCTAAAATTAATGTGGATAGCAGCTCAGATCATTTGATCTTGGGTTTGAAAGTCTAATGGAGACACATTTGAGATTACAGGGGTGTTTTTTCTCAGGAGAAACATCTGAAACATCTCCATTTGCTGTCCATTACATTTCTTCTCTGTGAGTATGAAGTCACGCTTTCATGCGATCTAGTCTGTTCCCTTTTTCTCCTTTCACTTGCTCAGTATCTTCTGTTTGATTGCTTAGCTCTATCGCTGTCATCTTCACTTTATCTCCCCCTCTCGTCCCTTCATTCGCCAGCACACTCTCTCCCGCGTTCATTCATAGATCTCTCTCTCGTTCATTGATAGCAGACAGCGTGCGGATGAACTCAAAGCGTCTGCGCTGGTGCAGCACGGCTGTTCTTGCGTAACGCGGCTCTGCAGAGAATCTCTGCTACGTGTTCAGAATAGAATATTATACTGCATACTGTACATATATACTGTAAACTTACTAGTATTTTTTTAAATGAAACGGTATGCATGCAGTGATGAATGTTTCAAACAGTAGTATGCAACAACCTCATCAAATAAAGGCAGTTTTGTGTTTTAAATCTGATATTGNTGTATGTCTCTCTTACCTGACACACTCAGTTCAGGTCATGGAGTCTCTCCTAACGAGCTGATGATCTGAATCAGGTGCGTTAAATAAGGGATACATACAAAATGTGCAGAGCAGTGGGTCCCGAGGACTGGAGTTGAGAAACACTGGAATAGAATATTATACTGCATACTGTACATATATACTGTAAACTTACTAGTATTTTTTTAAATGAAACTGTATGCATGCAGTGATGAATCTTTCAAACAGTAGTATGCAACAGCCTCATCAAATAAAGGCAGTTTTGTGTTTTAAATCTGATATTGTGTAAAAACTTGTATATGTATAAAAAATGTATATTTCTTTCAGGTCGTTTATTATAGAAATAGAGGTATTATGGGAGACTATATCCAAAGAATTACTCTGTTGAATAGCATTCATCTGATTTTATTCAACATTTTATTCCTAAAAACATTCAAAATATTTGAAACCACTCAGAACGCCGTAGCACCTCAGAAATGTAAATGTCTTTCCTCCACTTGTGGTTTTCTTTCTAACAATGTGTCCTGCTGTTTTGCAAATTAGATATGTGGCATATTTCTCCCAGCCATGATTTGTTTCCAATTTGTTTCCATTTTGCCGTGATGTAATTATGTAAAGCAGTTTAGTCTATGAAATCTTCTCAGTGTGGTGCCAACAATCAACCCAGATGAACAACAAATGCAAATGTCTCTCTATAAACATCACATCTTGATTCCAAACGAGCTCTTCACCCACGCAGCTCTCGGTTAGTGTTTTGCTTCATGCCAGGCTTGATGTTGAATAAAAGCCTTTTACTTTCTTCCACAGAACATTTACAAATACCCCTTTTCGTTGTCTGAAATTACATGGTTTTTAATGCGAGGCTCCTCAAAGTAAATGGCCAGTGTCATGATTGGCTAACATCATTGCATAGGAAACAGTATCAACATCCACTCGCTATTGTTTTGAAAACATTATCTATATAAAACCGACAAAGCATTATGAAATCATTTACTTATGTTTGTGAAGCAGCTGCTGTCAGATCCAATACAGTCACTAACAAAAAAGTTTCTTTGTGAACTCTCCATTACACTGTGCCTCGATTACCAAATAAAATGCTCCGAACAAACATAATCCTTTAACGCGATCCGGGATGCCATTACAATAAACCACCCACTTGTTTCTAGTGTTGCTTTCGTCAATGAAAATCATGACAAAATATCGTCGTCAACGAACCTTTATCACGTGACGAAAACGAGACGAGACGCAACATAAATGCTGGTCATGTGACGATGACTACAATTAAATGTATAATGCAATATTGTTGACGAATAAAAACGAGACTAAAAACTACGCTAAAATGTCTCTTTTGTTGACCAAAACGAGATGAGACGAAGTGTTATAACGTTATTTCGTCTCGTTGAGTCGCGTTATTATTATTATTTTGCAGTATTTCTGTTTCCTGTGTCTCACTTCAGGGGCTGCATCAGGTCGCACTGCGCAGACGCAGGCGACGTCACTTCCTCAAGCCCCACTCGCAGCATTATTTACAAGATGCAGCTGCGGTGAGTTAGCGTAAACGACAACAAACAAAGTTAAATCTGACACAGAGAAAGGTACCAATATGTAGGGAAATATGTAGATTTCACGTGCTCATAACTTCATGAAAAATGCACAGATCATAGAAAATGCACATCATTATTTAAAGCAGAATCTCACGATTAAAATTAATCCAAAATGCTTGGCTAAATACTTGGCTAAAACATGCCTCTCATCTTTCCGGGATGCAGTGTGTATCCAATGTTCCCGGAACCATCCATGTTCGTTTTCCAACGTGGAATAACACAAAACAGGTATCATCTTAAAGCTTAGAAACTCAGCTTTTTAATGCATTTTTAATGCACCATTTTGAAAAACTCCCAACGAGTGCTGAGAAGTTTACCACCCGTGGGCGCCATCTAGCTGCGAAAAAATTAATAACACTCTATTCAACTATATGCTATCGCCACAAAATTTGAACCAGATGCAGCTCACATGTAGGAGAGCATCACCAAAAAATAATTTTTCTCTGATCTTATTGCCTTCCTGAGTTATTCCATGTGAAACAAAAAAATAAAAAATAAATAAATAAAAAATTATATATTTTTTTTGTCTTTTATCAGCAGTTTTTCAGCATGAAAATGTCCAAATGTAATGTAATTTATATTTTCTAAAAAATATAAAAGTGTTCTATCAAATTAAACCTACCTTTTGACTCTCCTTGCTACAGTTTTGGAGTTATGAGTCTTTACTTTTGTGTATGTCGCTCAGAAAAAAAAGGGTTAAGATACATCTCAAGGCATTATAAGGTATTATCTATAAGGTAACAATAATATAATAAGATAACCTTGTTTAAAATGGGTTTGGCTAAAAGAAAAGTTTGGTTTCGTCTATACTACTAGGTACTTATACTATATTGACTGGGTTAAATAGAATTGCATTACTAAAAAGAGACTAAAATACAATTTTCATTGACTAAAACTAGACTAAAATGTCATCAGTTTCCGTCGACTAAAACTAGACGAAAATCATGGATAAATCTGACTAAAATAAGACTCAAATGCTCAGACTTTTAGTCGACTGAAACTTGACTAGACTAAAAAGAGTATGAACGTGACTAAAACTAATACAAACTAAAATGACAGCTTGACACAAAGACTAGACTAAAACTAAAATTAAAACAGGCCGCCAAAAACAACACTACTTGTTTCTCAAGTGTGTACAGAGATGCAAACAAGCTGTTTAAACTGGACGCGTCAAAGCGAATGTTACTTCACTCTTCCATCTGTCCTGTTGTTGACAGACTCAAGCGTGTGGAGGATGTCAGAAACTGAACGCACATCTGTATCAGTGTAGACAGCGTCAGTGATTATAACGGCTTATACTACTTGAAATCTGATTGGTTGATGAACGTTCTGAGGTGTGCAATTATTTTCAGGGAAACGCACAGATAAAGTAGTTCCAGGCAGGTCTTGACCACATTACAGTATCATATCACTTCGCCAAATGATTTCAGTTATTTCCTACAACCACAAAAGATGGTTTGGGATCAGCAATGGAAGCTTTGGATATGATGCATAGGAAATTAGTCCCACACACAAGAGCGGTTTAAGGACAAAAACCTGACAAATGTCTTGAAATACAACATCTGAACAATGTTTTGAGGTATGGTAACCGTAGTGTAAGCGGAATAATTGACTCCGATTTGCATCGTGGCCACGTTACCACCTTATTTTTCTAATAATTCATCGTCAATTATTCCTTCTATTTGCTTCTAACATGACGCGACATTCGCATCCAGTGTAGGCAAGTGTCAGCCGTTAAGCGACTGAACGCCAGTGGGCGGGGCCTATGATGCTATGATGAATAACTATTGGTGGACGTCTTTCTCTGGAGGTCGTATGCAAATTTATTTGCCCGTGTGATGTCACATGTCCCCACTCAGCCAGTATCAAAACGAGCTGTTTTTGGAGCTTAATTAAGTAAATGCTTTGTTTATAATGAGGAGGATGTTTTAAGCTCTGAAACTTACTCATGTCATGACACCTTTAAATATTTAAAATATATAAAATATTTTCCTCATACCTTGATGGTTAATCAAAATTTTAGGGTAATTATAAAAAATCACTTTTGGCCACTACTGTAGAACCTTTTTTAGGGGTTCCCATCATTTTATGGATTTAGTTTTAATTTAATTAATTTTGTTTTAATTAATTTTTATTAATTAAGCAGCTCGTAAACATACTCTACAACTAGAATAAATTTAAATAACCCATTAAACATGAAAGTATTATGCAATCATTGAAGACATTTCTCCTTTCTAAGCACAAAGGATTCTTTAAAATTCTATATCGAACCCCATTGAACCTGCACCGCACCTGCATTTATCTTCATCTAATGCTTGCTCTGTCTTTTTATTCTCTCTCTCTTTCTGTCTAGTGAGATAAATCGTCTGGATCTGGGTCTCACTGTGGAGGTGTGGAATAAAGGGCTGATCTGGGACACCATGGTCGGCTACGTTTGGATCCCACTGCAGAACATCCGCCAATCAAATGAGGTCGGCGGGTTTGTATGATACCAAAATTTCAGTGGTTGATATGAATGCTATTATTGATACCAATTTCGATATGACAGGAAAAACTATATAAAAAAGTTAAATATCAAGCTTTAATCGGCTGTCATTAACGATTATTTCGGTAATCGAGTAATCTGTTGATTATTTTGATGATTAATTGAGTAATCTGATCTTTTTTTTTTGTGGTAATAAAAATAGACCTGAGTGAAGAAGATAAATAAGAAAATAATAAGAAGATAGCCGTTAATAAGAATTTTATTCTTAATAATGTCATGAGCCTACATGTCTCAAGATGTGGCCATATTTAATGGCAAAATTTTTCTCTCATGATATTGTGGGCAGACAGCTTCTTTACATCTCGTAAGCTATGAAAGAGCAACATATGAGCAGTACATGTGCTCTGTGGAGAGATCAGACTTTAAATGAAATATAAAACAGATGATAGTGGGTGTGATGTCAGATAAGGGGAAGTGAAGGTCACGTTATGTGGCAGTTTTTGATTAGATCTGGTGCAGACACAGGACGCGCTACTGGATTTATGGCTGCAGTTACTCAGACCTCCTCATGCGCCGCTGCCCTTCCTGTCCTGTTACGTAAGCCAACGCTTGCTTTATTTAAAGTCAGCGGTTTTACCGAGATGCTTCCATTTGCTGCTTTTATGTCCCACTTTATATATGACCCTGAGTTTTTCCTCATGCTTTCATAATGTAGCATGAATAATACATCATCTGCTCTCAATAATTAATTAATATTTTCTACTCTCGGCCTCTGACGTTCTGGTGTTTGTGTGATTTTTGTGATTTGAAGCCATTGAGGCATTTGTTGGGTTTTCTAAGCATTGTCAGACCACAGCCAATCATTAGAGCTGTCTGGATGATGTCACAGTCGAGAGAATTCGAATGAGTCATCAGATTTACATTTACATTTACATTTATGCATTTGGCAGACGCTTTTATCCAAAGCGACTTACATTGCATTATACATTTGTATCTGAGTATGTGCAATCCCTGTGATCGAACCCATTACCTTGGCATTGCTAGTGCCACGCTCTAACCACTGAGCTACAGGAAAGCTATCAGATATCAGAAGGCGATCATTGCCAACGGCATTCTGGGAAGGAAAGTTAGTGCACTGAGGTTAGCCGCCCAGCTCTCTGTGACTGATCAGAGACCTGTATGAGGAGGAGATGGGTCACTCGCTGAAAGTTAATGTATTGTAAGAGTGGAAGGTCCAACTTTTCAATTAAAAGAGATGATCGCTTTATTGGCAAAGGCATCAGCTGACGCATTCCCGCTGAAAAGACCTATGTGAACTTCTACTGACTGGTCTCACTGGTAGACTGACCTGAAAAATACAGTTTTTAGTCTGATTTGAGCTAAAAGAGCAGAATTTGGTTTTCACTTGAACAAGAGTTTAAGTAAATGCAAATCTGTAATTCTAAGACCGATTGATCATGACCTTTCTGCCCTAAAATCTGGGATAATCTTCCTCTCCATGTTAGGCCATCAATAACCATTTTTAAATCACTATTAAAGAATTTATTTTTTAGCTTTAAGTGAACAACATGAGTAAGATGGGATACATCATAAGATGCGCAACATATCGGGAGACATGGAGTGGGTCAGACATGATTTTTACCACTTCATTAAGTTTTGTTTTGTAGAAAGCCTTTCTTTAAAGTGAATTTCGCTTTGTAAAAATTGTATCTTAATTTTAATCAATGTTTCATCAACCAATTGCTTGGATTTAATAAATAAGAAGCAAATATAGCAGAAAATATAATCATGACAATATAATCATGGCGCCGGCGCGATCACTTGCACGTGAACTGGAGCGTGTCTTATAGGCGAACCGAAACTCAGCGGCTGCTTGCCTCACAGATATGAGAAATATATCTATAGAAAGCTTGAAATGTCTAATTTTAATAGAAATAATTCAAGACGAAAAGAAATAGGCTACTCTCTGATTATGCAATCCGAATGAAATGTGCATTTTCTCTCTAAGCGCGTCCACGGAGAAGATAAGGGTCAGCAATGTCAACTTCATCTTTGCAGCCGACACGGATTCAGAAAACATTAGTTTATTAATAAACAATTAAAATGACTCCTTACTGTTTTTGTCACATTCATAATCATTACTTTTGCCGGTTCTTTATGGCAAGCTTTATGCATGCGCTTGAGTGCTATATAGCCTATATTACGTAAACGCTCATTAATATGGTATATTCTCTCCAGTATTTAAGAAATCAAATTAAGATAAATGTGATTAGTCAACTAATGGCTTAAATGAAATGTCCAACACACACACCAGAGAAAAAACTTTGCAGGTCCTTTGGCTGAGAGAGAGTCTACTCTGATGAAAACCGCTTCAGTGAGCTCAATTATAGTAATGCAGCATTTTTTTTGTCAGTAATGATAACGCCGTTGTAACGGGGGGAAAGTAATTCGATTGATTATTACTTACTGAAAAAAGTAACGCCGTTTATTTATAATGCCGTTATTCCCATCACTGCTGATTGGTAAAGTCATTGTGTCACTGCAGCTGCCGTTAGAAGCTCCGGTTGCTTTGGCGTAGTGTAAGTGCATAGCATAGTATGTAATTTGGGACATAACCTGTGAGTAGATGCATGAATACAGTTAATTTTTGTGTGTGTGTGTGTTTCAGGAAGGACCAGGGGAATGGCTGACTCTAGATTCTCAGGTCATAATGGCGGATAATGAAATCTGTGGCACCAAAGATCCGACATTCCACCGTCTGCTTCTGGACACGCGCTTCGAACTGCCGCTGGGTGAGATCATACTCATCACTGCTATAAACACAAAAATACAGCTTATTTACAGACACCATGAAAGAAAAGTCCTGTTGAATTGCTTTTTGACTTCTTCAAACCCAATTTTTAACAGCTTCAAACGAAAGATGAGCTTATAGTGCAGAGCATGTTTTCTGAACAAATGAGGTGCTGTTCTCAAAAAGACCGTGTTCAGCAGAAACACACCTTCACACCGAAACCCTCCCGCTCAGTCAATATTAATGAGCTGATTTCCCTCAGAAGACATCCTGCTGTCTGTAGACATATGACACCTGTCTGAACAGAGGCTTTGCAGCTTGAGAACCATCCATTTACACAGTCTGATGACATGAAAGTTATTTTGTGTCACATTTAGGGTGTGTTCACTCTTGTAGTCCAGTTCTCTTGGGTCCGGACCAAAAAGAAAATGATACATTTAGTCCTGGTTCGCATTAACACCCAACCTAAAGATATAAAACAAAAAAAGGGTTTTATGATGTATATTTTGCGACCGAACATCCAAAACAATGCCATGTGCTGTGCTAAACGTGTTCCTTGTATGTGCGTATATACAGTATGATGGTATTTTTACCAGCTGAGAACTCGCAAAGAGCTTATAAAATGTGTAGAAGAGTCAGTGGCAGGAATCCCTCCATCACACACACAAACGAAGATCTGTAACAAACTGTAATGGGCAACATCACGACTATGACGAGAAGAACCAGGTATTCTTGAGCATTCTGTCCTTTTTAGGGTCGCATCTTGTGACATCACGTCCTGTTTTTGGTTCGTCTAGATGTCTTTGGTCTATGCTGCGTTCATATTTCAGTCAAACCACACCAGAGTTCACTTGTAAGTGGATCGAGACCAGTAGTGGCCTTTGCTATATGTTTCTATGCTCACAACAGAAAGGGCCTCCGCTTGTGCTCAAAAAAGAGCCCCGCCCCTCGCCATCACGCAGCGCACACACAAACACACACCGGGGTCAGACATTAAAGGATTAGTTCAGTTTCAAATAAAATTTTCCTGATAATTTACTCACCCCCATCTCATCCAAGATGTCCATGTCCTTCTTTCTTCAGTCGAAAAGAAATTAAGGTTTTTGATGAAAACATTCCAGGATTTTTCTCCTTATAGTGGACTTCAGTGGCCTCCAAACGGTTGAAGGTCAAAATTACAGTTTCAGTGCAGCTTCAAAGGGCTTTAAACGATACCAGACGAGGAATAAGGGTCTTATCTAGCAAAACAATCGGTCATTTTCGGAAAAAATTTAAATGTAAATGTATATGCTTCAATACTTGCACCCCTCCTGTTCAACCTATATATGCTGCCATTGAGCTAAATAATGAGAAAGAACCAAATTGCATACCACAGTTATGCAGATGACACCCAGATTTACCTTTATCACCTAACGACTACAGCCCCATTGACTCCCTGTGCCAATGCATTGATGAAATTAAAAATTGGATGTGCCTAAACTTCCTTCAGTTAAACAAAGACAAAACTGAAGTCATTGCGTTTGGAAACAAAGATGAAGTTCTCAAAGTGAACATGTACCTTCACTCTAGGGGTCAAACAACTAAAAATCAAGTCAGGAATCTTGGTGTGATTTTGGAGTCAGACCTGAGTTTCAGTAGCCATGTAAAGACAATAACTAAATCAGCATATTATCATCTCAAAAATATTGCAAGAATTAGATGCTTTGTCTCCAGTCAAGACTTAGAGAAACTTGTTCATGCTTTCATCACCAGCAGGGTGGATTAT
>RJVU01018580.1:1433144-1451161 GCA_003731715.1 Anabarilius grahami | reverse complement strand
AGGGAATGAGTTGAAGAACTGCGATTTGGGGATGTTGTGTTTGTGTGAGAGCGGTGTGTGTGTGAAATGTAAGAACATCCATTCAGATCCGCTCTGATGGATAGATCCGTTTAGATCCACTCTGACGGACAACAAAAACAACAAAAAACTCCCTAAGACTTCCTAGCTCTTCCATCCAGATAGCAAAATTCTGTTTTTACTGTTATTTCTATTCCTTATGTTCTATTTTTATTATTCTTCTTTATGTAAAGCACTTTGAATTACCATTGTGTATGAAATGTGCTATACAAATAAAATTGCCTTGCCTTGCCTTGCCTTGCCTTGCCTTATATAAACAAATTATCACCTTCCAAGTGCTTCCGCCAAAACCACACTTTTGTATTTTTCAAAAAGATTACGCTGTATGTCCTACGCCTTCCCTATTCTACTTACCGAACGAACGCAGCGCCAGTTCCATTTTTTCCGTAAGTATAATAGGGAAGGCGTAGGAAGTACAGCGTAAGCTTTTTGAAGAATACGAAAATGCGGGTTTGGCGGAAGCACTTGGAAGGCGATCATTTGGGGCTTGGGACAAAAAGGCCACCAAAATGAATAAAAATGCTTCCAAAAACCAAAATATGGTGCATAAAAGTCTCCTTATAAGTTCTTGTTTTTAATATTTATAAGCAATATCACATGAGCAAAAGTGCTGTTTTCCCGAATATCAGCACGTTTGCAAATGTGATATTGATTTTACACAACAATTCAATAAACAATAAGTTAATAGGCTATTAGGTGACTAACTTTTTAGACTTAATATTATCTGTTTTTCCTCTATTTTGACAATGAAAATAGTTCCAAACAGTAGAGCCATTTCTCGACTTTGAGCAACACAGAAATTAATCTGCATTTGTGAACGAATCGTTCTAATGAAGGACTCAACGATTTACATTCTGCTTTGTCCTTGAATCAGCCATTTTGAATGAATCGTTAGAGTGAATGATTCAATGATTAACTCGTTAAGACAATGATTTGCCGCCACCTACTGGTATAATTTCATTTTAGCAGAGGGACTGAGGGATGAAGATTGAATGGTGTTTTTGTTCATGATTGTAATAGTTCTGGTTAAAGAGATATATAAGATAATATGAGAAATATGAGATAACTGTTATGGCAGCATTCACACTTAATAAAATGAACCGCATGGACAGAGCAAATTGAACCAAAGTTCATTAATATATCGAACCAAACCGGCCAAGTGTGAACTTAGATATGATGAATCTGAAACTGTATATTTTAATGATTTAGTCCTTCTCCTGCAGACATCCCGGAAGAAGAGGCTCGATACTGGGCCAAAAAACTGGAGCAGCTCAATGCCATGCGAGACCAGGATGTGAGTCCGTCCTCTCTCTGTGCTGTCTGATGTTTTTTCATGTGCTCACAAAAAGCCATAACCTTCAAATGAACACATACGATTCACTGTTGCTTTGCACTTTTAGAATCAAAATCAAATAAGATTAAAGGCCTGTTCACACCAAGAATGATAATTAGTGTCCGCACCAGCGAATGATATCGTTCTGTTGATTCTAAGTGTGCACCACAGTTTTGTTTTAAATGCTCGAGTTCTTTAATGTCTGGTGGATTCTGATTGGCTGTCATTGTTTTTATTGTTGATCAGCTGGAAAAAATCATTCTGAAAGTGATATCGCTTTATATGATTTGTGTTGCAGTATTCATATCAGGAGGTTCAGGAGAGGCCGCTGTCTGTACCTGGAACACAGTGCTGTGAGTTTGATCTTCTACATGCATTAAAGCTCAAATCTTCATCAAATTAGACATAATTGTTTATTTCCCCTTCTTTCAGTTCCAAAAGCCAAATATTTTCAGCCAAATATTGCAAAAACTTAATAAGTGATTGAAGTTAATTGAACTTTATGAATGGAAGATTTTGTGGAAATTCATTATTTTAGGATCAATAATATAGTTTTTGTTAATATTTAGATTTAGATTTTAATTTTTAAATATTTCCTGTTTTTGCCTGTTTTGTTTTTGTCATTTGTTTTTTAAAATATGTCTAGTTTTTATTCATTTTATTTGTTAGTTTTAGTTCATTTAGTTTTAGTTATTTTAATATGGATTAGTGTTATTTTAGTATCATTGATATACTATAACATTTTTGTTATTATTTTGAATTAGAGTGTATTTTTATATTTTCTGTTTTTAACAGTTAAAGTTTCAGTAATTTTATTTTTATCATTTTTTAAAAAAAATATGTCTATATAGTTTTTATTCAAATTTATTTATTTGAGTTATTTTAGTACAGATTAGTATTTTTTGTATCATTGATATACTATTATATTTTTGTTAATAATTTGAATTAAATTTTATTTTTGTATTGTCTGTTTCACTTTAATTTTAGTTCAAGTTTTAGTAATTTTGTTGTGTTTTTGTCATTTTTATTTATTTATCTTTTTATTTATTTCTCATTTTTATTTATTAGTTTTAGTTATTTTAGTACTTAAAGTTAAACTAAACAAAAATGAGAAATTTTGGCAACTAGCTGAAATAAAATAAGTTTAAGTTTATATAATTTATTTCAGTTAGAGTGTAAGATCAGATCAGATTCAGATTTCACGTAAATCGGATCATATTCACAGTTCTGAGCATCTAAACCACTAAGTACTGTAGCGGTTCGGTTCTTCCCGAATGCTCGTCACTGTTAATGTGATTTATGAATGATGGTAATGACGGAAGTACCGCAGAAAGCTGAATGAGCAGCAGTGAGCATGAATGGAGCTCTGACTTACTGTGACTTACCCTCTTATTACTCAGACACACACACACACACTCCTTGAGTGCTGCTGATGCAGCTCCCAAGGGGGTGGGGCTAGACTGTGGGACTTACTCATTGGCTGAGCCATGCAGCTGGGAATCATCACTGGATGGCGGCCAGTAGCACATCACCTTAATCACAAAGCACTGAGTCATCTCAACGAGACGTCACCCTGTTGCAGGAAGAGATGCAGACAGAGTTTGTGACAAAGTGAATCACAGCTAAAAAAAATATGTCTAAGAACATTTTGATAATGAACTAGGGGTGGGTGATATGGCAAAATATCATATCACAATTTTTTGGGGGAAATCACGATTCACAATTTTTTTGTGTTGGTTTTACTATTTTGCAAGTGACTGAGCAGTACAGCCAAACTAATTTCCCTATTTTAAATATGTAGCCTTGCAAGGTAACAAAATATAAAAGAAAAAGAATGACAGACCATTTTAGGCCAAAGTAGGGGTGGGCGAACATGAAAATCTTTATTTCATTATTTTATCTTTGTTATTAAAAACAGGAACAAAGATGCTGATTACAAATGTAATATACAAATAAAATAAAAAGTGCTTTATTATTTACAGTAGCTGTATTAAACAGTCTTATTCAAATAAGAAATTAAATAAATGTAAAAAAAACACTACATAGACTTAAATTATATATACACTGATTCTAATTAAAGCTACTGAAGTTATTCAGTGAAGTACAAGGAGGGATTTTCTCTTTTTCCTTTGATGTTTGATTAACATTAATGACAGATGGATTATTAGTCTGCTGTTACTTTAAGACCTCATCCATGTATCTAATATACAGACATGCATTCTGCTTTTTCCCATCTGTTTACATTCACTTAAAGGTGCCCAAGAATGCTTTTTCACAAGATGTAATATAAGTCTAAGGTGTCCCCTGAATGTGTCTGTGAAGTTTCAGCTCAAAATACCCCATAGATTTTTTTAAATTAATTTTTTTAACTGCCTATTTTGGGGCATCATTAACAATGCACTGATTTACACTCGGCGCCGCCCCTTTAAATTGCGTGCTCCTTGCCAAACGAGCTCTCGACTATATTACAGCGCATTTACAAAGTTCACACAGCTAATATAACCCTCAAATGGATCTTTACAAGATGTTCGTCATGCATGCTGTATGCATGCTTCAAATTATTTTTCAAATCGCTGTTGTTCTTGCTTGCTTACCTAGTCTGATGCTTCATCTGTGCACAGATCCAGACGATAATACTGGCTTGTGTAATTCCTTGAACATGGGCTGGCATTATGCAAATATTGGGGCGTACACCCCGACTGTTACATAACAGTCGGTGTTATGTTGAGATTCGTCTGTTCTTCGGAGGTCGTTTAAACAAATGAGATTTATATAAGAAGGAGGAAACAATGGGGTTTGAGACTCACTGTATGTCATTTCCATGTACTGAACTCTTGTTATTCAACTATGCCAAGGTAAATTCAATTTTTGAATCAAGGGCACGTTTAAGACACAACCGACTGTATTTATGTGTGTATTAAACTCATTAAGATGTGAAAGATAACTTAGTTTAGTATTCACACGCTGTTTGACAGGCTTTTATTGTGCACACGCTTTGGGTGTACACGCTCAGAAAAGCGCATGTCAGAACAACAAGCGAATAAAATGTTTAACCAGCAAGGCTTTAAAACACATGCAAATAATAAACTTTCATGTGAAAAGCAGATCGAGGAGACATTTTAACCGTTCACCCGTACTCTGAACGTTCAAAGCATCCAGTTTTTAAAAGATTTTTTAAAGAACGTTAGGGTAACATTCCATTTTATCATTTTACAAACGTTATGGGAGTGTTACTTTTGAATGTTTTCTGAACATTCTGAAACAAGTAATAACATTTAAAAAACATTACACGAACGTCCAACTGAGGGTACGTTTACACAACAATGATGTACTAAAAACTGTTTTCTCTGGTTTTTCTCTGCGTTTTCGTGTACAGACGACAACATAGTCAAAATGATCACCGTTCACACGTAAAAATGGCTAAAACGCTGTATTATCCATGTCAGGCCAGTAGATGGCGATGTCACTTTGTAAAGAAACACTGCGCGCCTATAGGCCGAATAGGTAATACGCATGCGCTTGACGTCACGTTGATTTTTGTAGTTTACATGGAGACGATAAAGGTATCTTTTCAAGAACTTGCACTTTGAAAGCCGTTTTCAAAGTTTGAAAGCTTGCATTTTCAGGCCGCCAAAACGCCATTGTCGCGTAAATGAACAGCCAAAATGCATAAAAAGTTTTCCGTTTTGAGGGGCCGTTTACAGGGCACACAACAATGGAAGTTTTTGAAAACAATAGCGTTATCTACGGAGCCCAAGACATGACATGCAGGAAAAAAATAGTAGGCTAAATCGTGCACACAATTTAGTAAATCGAGGGAACGAAATAGTAAATCATGCACACAATTAAAAAAAAAATTCTTGCATGTCATGTGCGGGGCTCCGTGTAAACTACAAAAATGCAAATTTGTGAAAATGTGTATTATGTGTACAGTCTCGTAGTGTTTCTTTACAAAGTGACATTACCATCTACTGGCCAGGCAGCCGAATGCAGTGATTTTAGTCGTTTTCGCGGATCCGTGTGAACGGGGATCGATTTAGCAACATTGTCGTCTGTATGCGAAAAAAGCAAAGGAAAAACTTTTCCGTTTTTATTGCATCGTTGTTGTGTCAACGGCCCCTAAAACGATTCCGAAAACAAAGCTAAACTTTCATGAACAATGCATCAATAATGTTTTTGTGCTAACATTTTGAGAACATTATTAAAGGCCCAGATAACGTTGAAAATAAATTCTATTAACGTTACTGGAATACTATTTGTTCGTAGCTTTGAAAGAACCTTGCCAGAACGTTCTGAAAACACTCTCAGCATAGAGATACATAGTGTATGTTGGACATCAGCACTGCATTATGAGTGATTCTCTGTCTTCTCTTGTCTCTCACAGGTAACTGGTGGGGTGACCAACAGAGTGAGTTTTCATATCTGTCATTTTGAGCTCATTAATCTGACATCTGCTTTCCTATTCATTTCTCCATCAGCGTTGCATTTAGTTAGCTACCAGCAGGGTGGATTTGCTCACTCAATGAGCATTTCAGGCTTGATAAACACACACTCTCACACTCGATGTGCCGTGACGTTTTCGGAGGTTGACAAATCCTTCTCCTTTTGTTGCACAAAACAATCTGAGTCTTTAAGTTTTCAGTTGAAGGCAGTAAATTTGTAAGTAATCTGTACGCTTTGAAAGTGGCTAACTCTTCTGCAGTTTTAGCATTTGAGATTTTAGCATGCTAAAGGCAAGATGTTACAGCAATATGTTAAAACATGCTGGCAACATGCTCAAAAATGCTTGCAACATGCTAAATCGTGCTAACACATGCTAACAACATGCTAATTCATAGTAGCAAAATGCTAAAGCATGTTAGAAATGTGTTAAAACTTGTTAGCATTCTAAATCGTGTTAATAATATGCTAATTAATGTGAGCAGCATGTTAATTAATGCGAGCAAAGTATTAAACCATACCATCAATGTGCTAATTCACCTTAGCAACATGTTAAAACATTCTAACAATGTGCTAATTCATGTTATCAGCATGCTAATTCATGCTAGGAACATGCTAATTCATGCTAACAACAAATGTTAAACATGTTAGCAACATGCAAATTCATGCTAATAACATGTTGCTGACAAGTTGCAACATGTTAAATCATGCTGGCAGTGTGTTAAAACTTGTTAACAACATGCTTAAAAATGCTAGCAACATGCTTAATCGTGCTAACACATGCTAGCAACATGCTAATTTATGCCTGCAGTATGCAAATTCATGGTAGCAACATGCTAAAGCATGTTAGAAATGTGTTAAAACTTGTTAACAACATGCTCATTCATGTTAGCAAAGTGCTAAAACATGCTAATAATATGCTAAATAATGCGAATAGCATGTTAATTAATGCTACCAATTTATTAGACCATACCAGCAATGTGCTAATTCATGTTAGCAAGATGCAAAATCATGTTAATGTGCTAAAACATGCTACCAGAATACTAAATCATGCTAACAACATGTTAATTCATGCTAACAAAATGCTAAACATGCTAGAAACATGCAAATTCATGCAAATAACATGTTAAAACATGTTGGCAAGATGTATCATGTTAAATCATGCTAGCAGTGTGTTAAAACTTGTTTACAACATGCTCAAAAATGTTAGCAAAACATGCTTAAAAATGTTAGCAACATGCTTAATCGTGCTAACACATGCTAGCAACATGCTAATTAATGCCTGCAGTATGCAAATTCATGGTAGCAACATGCTAAAGCATGTTAGAAATGTGTTAAAACTTGTTAACAACATGCTCATTCATGTTAGCAAAGTGCTAAAACATGCTAATAATATGCTAATTCATGCGAACAGCATGTTAATTAATGCTAGCAATTTATTAGACCATACCAGCACTGTGTTAATTCATGTTAGCAAGATGCAAAATCATGTTAACGTGCTAAAACATGCTACCAGAATACTAAATCATGCTAACAACATGTTAATTCATGCTAACAAAATGCTAAACATGCTAGAAACATGCAAATTCATGCAAATAACATGTTAAAACATGTTGGCAAGATGTATCATGTTAAATCATGCTAGCAGTGTGTTAAAACTGGTTTACAACATGCTCAAAAATGTTAGCAAAACATGCTTAAAAATGTTAGCAACATACTTAATCGTGCTAACACATGCTAGCAACATGCTAATTTATGCCTGCAGTATGCAAATTCATGGTAGCAACATGCTAAAGCATGTTAGAAATGTGTTAAAACTTGTTAACAACATGCTCATTCATGTTAGCAAAGTGCTAAAACATGCTAATAATATGCTAATTCATGTGAATAGCATGTTAATTAATGCTAGCAATTTATTAGACCATACCAGCACTGTGTTAATTTATGTTAGCAAGATGCAAAATCATGTTAACGTGCTAAAACATGCTACCAGAATACTAAATCATGCTAACAACATGTTAATTCATGCTAACCAAATGCTAAACATGCTAGAAACATGCAAATTCATGCAAATAACATGTTAAAACATGTTGGCAAGATGTATCATGTTAAATCATGCTGGCAGTGTGTTAAAACCTGTTAAAAACATGCTCAAAAATGTTAGCAAAACATGCTTAAAAATGTTAGCAACATGCTTAATCGTGCTAACACATGCTAGCAACATGCTAATTTATGCCTGCAATATGCAAATTCATGGTAGCAACATGCTAAAGCATGTTAGAAATGTGTTAAAACTTGTTAACAACATGCACATTCATGTTAGCAAAGTGCTAAAACATGCTAATAATATGCTAATTCATGCGAACAGCATGTTAATTAATGCTAGCAATTTATTAGACCATACCAGCACTGTGTTAATTCATGTTAGCAAGATGCAAAATCATGTTAACGTGCTAAAACATGCTACCAGCATACTAAATAATGCTAACAACATGTTAATTCATGCTAACAAAATGGTAAACATGCTAGAAACATGCAAATTCATGCTAATAACATGTTGCTGACAAGTTGCAGTTAAATCATGCTGGCAGTGTGTTAAAACTTGTTAACAACATGCTCAAAAATGTTAGCAACATGCTTAATCGTGCTAACACATGCTAGCAACATGCTAATTTATGCCTGCAATATGCAAATTCATGGTAGCAACATGCTAAAGCATGTTAGAAATGTGTTAAAACTTGTTAACAACATGCACATTCATGTTAGCAAAGTGCTAAAACATGCTAATAATATGCTAAATAATGCGAACAGCATGAATTAATGCTAGCAATTTATTAGACCATACCAGCACTGTGTTAATTCATGTTAGCAAGATGCAAAATCATGTTAACGTGCTAAAACATGCTACCAGAATACTAAATCATGCTAACAACATGTTAATTCATGCTAACAAAATGCTAAACACGCTAGAAACATGCAAATTCATGCAAATAACATGTTAAAACATGTTGGCAAGATGTATCATGTTAAATCATGCTAGCAAAAAAATATGCTAAAACATGTTAACATGTTAAATCATGTTAGCAACATGGTAAAACATGTTAACAACATACAAATTCATGCTAGCAACATGGTAAACATGCTAGAAACATGCAAATTCATGCAAATAACATGTTAAAACATGTTGGCAAGATGTATCATGTTAAATCATGCTAGCAGTGTGTTAAAACTTGTTAACAACATGCTCAAAAATGTTAGCAAAACATGCTTAAAAATGTTAGCAACATGCTTAATCGTGCTAACACATGCTAGCAACATGCTAATTAATGCCTGCAATATGCAAATTCATGGTAGCAACATGTTAAAGCATGTTAGAAATGTGTTAAAACTTGTTAACAACATGCTCATTCATGTTAGCAAAGTGCTAAAACATGCTAATAATATGCTAATTCATGCGAATAGCATGTTAATTAATGCTAGCAATTTATTAGACCATACCAGCACTGTGTTAATTCATGTTAGCAAGATGCAAAATCATGTTAACGTGCTAAAACATGCTACCAGAATACTAAATCATGCTAACAACATGTTAATTCATGCTAACAAAATGCTAAACATGCTAGAAAACATGCAAATTCATGCAAATAACATGTTAAAACATGTTGGCAAGATGTATCATGTTAAATCATGCTAGCAGTGTGTTAAAACTTGTTAACAACATGNGCAAGGCTTTAAAACACATGCAAATAATAAACTTTCATGTGAAAAGCAGATCGAGGAGACATTTTAACCGTTCACCCGTACTCTGAACGTTCAAAGCATCCAGTTTTTAAAAGATTTTTTAAAGAACGTCAGGGTAACATTCCATTTTATCATTTTACAAACGTTATGGGAATGTTACTTTTGAATGTTTTCTGAACATTCTGAAACAAGTAATAACATTTAAAAAACATTACACGAACGTCCAACTGAGGGTACGTTTACACAACAATGATGTACTAAAAACTGTTTTCTCTGGTTTTTCTCTGCGTTTTCGTGTACAGACGACAACATAGTCAAAATGATCACCGTTCACACGTAAAAATGGCTAAAACGCTGTATTATCCATGTCAGGCCAGTAGATGGCGATGTCACTTTGTAAAGAAACACTGCGCGCCTATAGGCCGAATAGGTAATACGCATGCGCTTGACGTCACGTTGATTTTTGTAGTTTACATGGAGACGATAAAGGTATCTTTTCAAGAACTTGCACTTTGAAAGCCGTTTTCAAAGTTTGAAAGCTTGCATTTTCAGGCCGCCAAAACGCCATTGTCGCGTAAATGAACAGCCAAAATGCATAAAAAGTTTTCCGTTTTGAGGGGCCGTTTACAGGGCACACAACAATGGAAGTTTTTGAAAACAATAGCGTTATCTACGGAGCCCAAGACATGACATGCAGGAAAAAAATAGTAGGCTAAATTGTGCACACAATTTAGTAAATCGAGGGAACGAAATAGTAAATCATGCACACAATTAAAAAAAAAATTCTTGCATGTCATGTGCGGGGCTCCGTGTAAACTACAAAAATGCAAATTTGTGAAAATGTGTATTATGTGTACAGTCTCGTAGTGTTTCTTTACAAAGTGACATTACCATCTACTGGCCAGGCAGCCGAATGCAGTGATTTTAGTCGTTTTCGCGGATCCGTGTGAACGGGGATCGATTTAGCAACATTGTCGTCTGTATGCGAAAAAAGCAAAGGAAAAACTTTTCCGTTTTTATTGCATCGTTGTTGTGTCAACGGCCCCTAAAACGATTCCGAAAACAAAGCTAAACTTTCATGAACAATGCATCAATAATGTTTTTGTGCTAAAATTTTGAGAACATTATTAAAGGCCCAGATAACGTTGAAAATAAATTCTATTAACGTTACTGGAATACTATTTGTTCGTAGCTTTGAAAGAACCTTGCCAGAACGTTCTGAAAACACTCTCAGCATAGAGATACATAGTGTATGTTGGACATCAGCACTGCATTATGAGTGATTCTCTGTCTTCTCTTGTCTCTCACAGGTAACTGGTGGGGTGACCAACAGAGTGAGTTTTCATATCTGTCATTTTGAGCTCATTAATCTGACATCTGCTTTCCTATTCATTTCTCCATCAGCGTTGCATTTAGTTAGCTACCAGCAGGGTGGATTTGCTCACTCAATGAGCATTTCAGGCTTGATAAACACACACTCTCACACTCGATGTGCCGTGACGTTTTCGGAGGTTGACAAATCGTTCTCCTTTTGTTGCACAAAACAATCTGAGTCTTTAAGTTTTCAGTTGAAGGCAGTAAATTTGTAAGTAATCTGTATGCTTTGAAAGTGGCTAACTCTTCTGCAGTTTTAGCATTTGAGACTTTTGCATGCTAAAGGCAAGATGTTACAGCAATATGTTAAAACATGCTGGCAACATGCTCAAAAATGCTTGCAACATGCTCAAAAATGCTTGCAACATGCTCAAAAATGCTTGCAACATGCTCAAAAATGCTTGCAACATGCTAAATCATGCTAACACATGCTAACAACATGCTAATTCATAGTAGCAAAATGCTAAAGCATGTTAGAAATGTGTTAAAACTTGTTAGCATTCTAAATCGTGTTAATAATATGCTAATTAATGTGAGCAGCATGTTAATTAATGCGAGCAAAGTATTAAACCATACCATCAATGTGCTAATTCACCTTAGCAACATGTTAAAACATTCTAACAATGTGCTAATTCATGTTATCAGCATGCTAATTCATGCTAGGAACATGCTAATTCATGCTAACAACAAATGTTAAACATGTTAGCAACATGCAAATTCATGCTAATAACATGTTGCTGACAAGTTGCAGCATGTTAAATAATGCTGGCAGTGTGTTAAAACTTGTTAACAACATGCTTAAAAATGTTAGCAACATGCTTAATTGTGCTAACACATGCTAGCAACATGCTAATTAATGCCTGCAATATGCAAATTCATGGTAGCAACATGCTAAAGCATGTTAGAAATGTGTTAAAACTTGTTAACAACATGCTCATTCATGTTAGCAAAGTGTGCTAAAACATGCTAATAATATGCTAAATAATGCGAATAGCATGTTAATTAATGCTACCAATTTATTAGACCATACCAGCAATGTGTTAATTCATGTTAGCAAGATGCAAAATCATGTTAACGTGCTAAAACATGCTACCAGCATACTAAATAATGCTAACAACATGTTAATTAATGCTAACAAAATGCTAAACATGCTAGAAACATGCAAATTCATGCTAATAACATGTTGCTGACAAGTTGCAGTTAAATCATGCTGGCAGTGTGTTAAAACTTGTTAACAACATGCTCAAAAATGTTAGCAACATGCTTAATCGTGCTAACACATGCTAGCAACATGCTAATTAATGCTTGCAATATGCAAATTCATGGTAGCAACATGTTAAAGCATGTTAGAAATGTGTTAAAACTTGTTAACAACATGCTCATTCATGTTAGCAAAGTGCTAAAACATGCTAATAATATGCTAATTCATGCGAATAGCATGTTAATTAATGCTAGCAATTTGTTAGACCATACCAGCACTGTGTTAATTCATGTTAGCAAGATGCAAAATCATGTTAACGTGCTAAAACATGCTACCAGCATACTAAATCATGCTAACAACATGTTAATTCATGCTAACAAAATGCTAAACATGCTAGAAACATGCAAATTCATGCAAATAACATGTTAAAACATGTTGGCAAGATGTATCATGTTAAATCATGCTAGCAAAAAAATATGCTAAAACATGTTAACATGTTAAATCATGTTAGCAACATGGTAAAACATGTTAACAACATAAAAATTCATGCTAGCAACATGGTAAACATGCTAGCAATGTGTTAAGACTTGTTAAAAGGCATGCTTATTTATGTTAGCAACGTGTTAAAACATCTTAAACATGTTAACATGCTAAATCATGCTAGCAACATGATAAAACATACTAGCAATGTGCTAAAAATGCTAGCAATGTGTTAAGACTTGTTAACAATATGACAAAACTTGTTAGCAACATAATAAAACATGCTAGGAAGCTTATAAAACTTTCAAACTTTTAGACAAGCCAACATAAAAGTTTGTCCCGATAAACTTTTAAGGTTTTTACCAAGGGGATTTCGGATTTCTCTTTTTATCACTTCATATATACTGTCAACATCCAGATAAAAAAAGAAATCGGCATTTTTTTAGGAATAAAAATTATAAAATCAGGCAAATCATATATGAAGAAACAATTCAGAATATAAGTAGGAAAGTTTGGCGTGTGTAAAGCTGCTGAAGTGGCGATTTCTGACTCAAACTAACCGCCTTTAAATATATTTATTGTGATAGAAATCTACAGATGCAAAGAGACAAAATGCAATAAAATAAACAGATAAATGTGCATTTTGGAGGTTTTCTTTCCACTAGCAAAATCAAAACTGACCAGTGCATTACAAAACAATGGTTTTGCCTGTATAACAGCGCACTTCTCATGGTCATGACAGATTTACATATGTGTACTGTTGTGTTTTCTAATGCATGTCTTTGAATTGTGTGTGTGTTTATAGACAATGATCCAGACAGCGCAATGGATGACCGAGACAGTGATTACCGCAGTGAGACCAGTAACAGTATACCACCCCCGTTCTACTCCACATCTCAACCCAACGCCTCAGTCCACCAGTATCCCATGAGCCACCAGCACCGCAATCCCCGCGGCTCCTACTCACGCTCCATCAACAACTGTGACCTTGAGTACGACCATCCGAGAGGCATCAGGTGAGAAAGAGAGAGAGAGAGAGAAGGACAGCTAGATGTTTCTGTAATACTCAGTTCTGGTCATTACAGCATTAGAAATGGGTAGACAGTGGTAACACTGATATATATTTAAGATTGGAAATATGTTTTTGCCACTTAAAGTAGATTTTGCCATTTGTTTTGGTGTTTTAAAGTAAATTTGAAAAATATATTTCATTTAGCCTCACTGTTTACAACACATATTTTGCATGTATTTAAAATATATATTTGCTATAAAACAAAATAACTTTTTTTTCCATATGGGATGAAGCTTTTGTTTTCTTTTTGTTTAAACTGATTCATTTCTGATTCATGAAACAATCATGACACAACTGATACAGCATGAGCGAGAGAAGGTGTTTCTTTTCGGTTTTTCTTTAATGGACTCATTCATCATGTCTGATCGGCGTGTCTCTTATCACCTTTTTTTCTGATACTCTTTTTTTTCCCTCCTGGCAAAGACCTTTTTAAATTCCTTTCTTTCTCTTCCATTATTCATCAAGAAGAGTTTTCATTGATTTATAAAAAGACTTGAGATCAGTGTGCCTTGCTTAAGGGCTGAGTGGATTCTCCTGTTTCTGGATCAGCCCTGTTTGGATATAGAGAAGCAGTAGAAGTACAAGCTAGTGTTGTAGTCTTGGTCTCGAGACCATTTTTTGAAGGTCTTGATATCCTGCTTCAAATGCAATCAATAACTTATTTCTTATTTGATTTCTTGGTTATCCTTTAGTTTAGGGTCCAATTCTCACTATTAACTAGTTGCTTATTAGCATGCATATTACAAGGATATTAGCTGTTTATTAATACTTATAAAGCACATATTAATGCCTTATTCTGCATGACCATATTCTACATCCCTTAATCTTACCCAATACCTAAACTACCTTAATAAGCAGTAAATAGGAGTTAATTTGAGGCAAAAGTCATAGTTAATAGTTAGTTAATAGTGAGAATTGGACCCTAATCTAAAGTGTGACCAATTTCTTTTGTGGATTGTGTCGAAAAATGTCACCAAAATCTTGTTTTTATAATTATAAATATAATAATTTATAATTTTGAATCCTCCCTTTGCTTAAAAAAATGGTTCAAAGGCTGAAATGTGATCAAATGTTTGCATTAAATCTTTGTTTTTGTCAAAACCTGTAAAGTTTTTTAAAACTTAGTTTTTACAGTTACTTGATGGGTAGTATGTTACCAAAGAAATTTCCCCTACTCTGCTCATATGGTATTAATTTGTGCGAATCTTAAATAAGATCAGAAAAGTCTGACTAACAGTGATGCTTAACTAGCAATGAGACAAATTTATTCATTTAAAATCCATAATGCCTTAAAGGGGACCTATAATGCCCCTTTCACAATATGTAATATAAGTCTCTGGTGTCCCCAGAATGTGTCTGTGAAGTTTCAGCTCAAAATACCCCACAGATCATTTATTATAGCTTGTCAAATTTGCCCCTATTTGGGTGTGAGCAAAAACACACCGTTTTTGTGTGTGTCCCTTTAAAAGCAAATGAGCTGCTGCTCCCGCCCTCTTTCCAGAAGAGGGCGGAGCTTTAACAGCTCGCGTTTCGGTTGCTCAACAACAACAAAGCTGGAGAATCTCACGCAGCCAAAATGAGGATTGTCAGTAACGGTGTTCAGCCTTACATTGATCAAACCGGAGTCGACACTGATGGAGAGACTCGGGAAGAAGTTACAACTTTTAGAATGAAACTGGACGTTTCTGAATGGTTAGTGGATACATTTATGTAGTTGCTGTGGAGTTGATTCAACTCATCGACTAGCATGTGCCGTCATGTTAATCTTTTGTGTAAATCCAGTGTTAAATTGACCCTCATTTGTGAAGCAGTCCGGCGTAAAATGACAGCATGTCAGCAACACTCTACTACAACAACTCTTCCTCTTCTCTAAAGCAGCCCAACATGGCCTCACCCCCTTTGTTGCGTGTTCTCGGGGGCGGGGTTTATGTAAATTTTAGGGTTAGTGATGTCACTATCCCGAGAAGAAGCTCGTTGTAGTTCCTACCAGCCATTTGTTGTAGTCCTTAAACAGCGAATTCTTTAAAAGGAAATATCTCCCTTTGCATTGGACTTTGAGAGTCTGAAAACCCTGTAGATACCCTGAACAATGGTCAAACTGTTTGCAAAAAAATTTGTGTAGTTTCAGTCTTCTTAAAACAGTGAGTTGTTTTCTTGTCCTGCCTAATCTTTAACTCACTCTTTGTCCTTTTCCAGTCCAACCGGGAGCTATGCATCCTCAGCCGAGCTCAGTCACTGTAGTTCTCAACTGAGCGAAGAGTACGGTGAGCGAGAAATTTACGACGAGAACGACTCGTACCACTCCTGCCACTCGTCCGTGTCCTACAGCAAGGGCTCGCCTGACTGGGACGAGACGCAGGGGGCGTACAGCGACGAATGCGCCTACAGTAAGGACGGAGGCGAAGAAGGTGCTCTATATGGGGAAGAAGATGGTGACCTGTACGCAGAGGAGGTGGACATGTACGAGGGTGAGGAGGACTTCCACTACGAGGAAGAAGATTTGTATCCGCTGGATGAGGATCAAGAGCTTCCGTTCACCCCTACTCCATCCAGCACCGCCCCAACACTGGACGTCCCATCAAGACCTCCTCTGGAGAAACAGCCCTCGCTTCACCAACAGCAACAGTCTCAGAACGCCAGCCAACCTTCAGTTCAGCCATCCAATCAGACACAACCCCAACCTCCAGCCAAACCCCTAAACCAGCAAGTTCCCGCCCCCCAGCAACCGCCCCGTCAACAACCGCCACCCCAACAGTCCTCAGGCCCGATACCTTCAGTTCAGTCTTTCTTCGCCATGGCTAAGCCATTGACTGCCGTGTTTGGGTTGGGTGGATCTACTCCTTCACCACCTCCTGCACCAACATCTCAATCCCAACCTCAAACTGCGACAATACAATCCCAAATTCCAATGCCTCAACCTCCCGCCCCTGTCGCCCAACAGGTGCCTCCAACTACAACCAAATCCCCTGAGCTGCCCATTTCTGCGCCCATAACCAACTCCAGACCTCCTGCACCAGAACCCAAACCTCCAACCCCAACAGAGGAGAAACTGCCCACAGAACCAGAGCTAGAGCCACCAATGAAGGAGGAGCCTCCACTTCAAGAAGACGACTTCCCCATGGAAGAGCCTCCAATTGAGGAAATAAAGATGGAGAGTCCCCCTCCATCTCCTCCTTTTGAAGAGGAGGAACCGGTTCCCGAACCTGAGAGGTATCACAAATCTCAACCCATTCACCAAAACGAATAATGTAGTTGAAGTATAGGTATATCTTGAAGAAGTGACTGTGCAAAACCGACCAAAAATTATTACCGTGCATGTTTACTGGCGCAAAGCCGGGGCAACCTTTCACTCAAATGAGATCGACCAATAGCAAACCACAACCCTCCAGCCACCCAATCAATTCCCCATAGAGAAAACCAAGTCCTGCATTTTTTTCTTGTTCCAGAAGCAGTTTCACTCGGATATACGTCACAATAGGGAAGAAAAGATTACTGGTAGTGCTGATTGACAAAGGTACTATATTCTTGGTAAAGATACAAAAACGTCTGAAAATAAGCATAAGGTTGTCTTAAATGGTTTCCCAGCCTGGCCGACTGGTGTTTACCTGGTTTAGATGGTCAACCAGCTTGACCAGGCTGATACGTTTCCAAAACCCTTTTAAAACAAGCAAACCAGATCAGCTTGGCCAGCTAAAATGAGCAAACCACATTTATTGGATGATTTAAAAGCTGTTTTTATGATATTACACCTGGTTTAGATAGTTAACCAGCTTGTCTTCCAGCTTGACTAGGCTGATAAGTGCCCAAAACCTTTTTAAAACCAGCAAACCAAATCAGCTTGCCCAGCTAAAACAGGAAAACGTCTCGGTTACGACTGTAACCTTAGTTCCCTGAAGAGGGAACGAGACGTTGCGTCGAGAAATTGACGCTGTGGGAACGCAACGCGTAATGTCGTCATGAAGCACATGTGAAATCCGTCCAATGGAGTGACGAGACGTCAGAGGCGGGTGACGTCACGACCAGGAAACTATAAAGCACGCTCAAACAAAGCAGCGCTAGCTTCAAAGTGTCTGAAGTAGTCGCTTGACAAGCATGCAGGAAGTATGGCAGAACGACGCAACGTCTCGTTCCCTCTTCAGGGAACTAAGGTTACAGTCGTAACCGAGACGTTCCCTTTCAAGGGAACTCGCGTTGCGTCGAGAAATTGACGCTGTGGGAACGTTAATACCCACGCCGCCATAATGACCAATGCCTGTCTAGTGTGACTCGTCAGCACCAGACAGAACCCTGGCCCCAGG
>RJVU01018580.1:1372987-1393424 GCA_003731715.1 Anabarilius grahami | reverse complement strand
AAAATTCCCCAAATTGTGCAGCCCTAAAAAAACATAATAAAATAAATAATAAAAATATTATTATTATTATTATCTCCATTATCATTTTATAGTAGAAAAAACATTGTATTTTTTCCCCAAATTGTGCATCCCTAAAAAAAACAATTTAAAAAATATTATTATTATTATCATCATCATCATCATATATATCACAATTATATTTTCCCCAAATCGTGCAGCTTTAAAATGTATCATTGTAGTGTCTAGATCAACTCACTAGCTGATCATTAAAATAAATGAATTCATCTGAATAATTTCTTATGCTACAAATTGATTTTTAGGGGTTTAAGATGCCACTGATTTATTAGAGCATTTTTCCTAGTCATCAAAAAATTACTTATTTAATATTCTTAAATATTTCAGAAATTCATTTATCTGAACAATTATGGCTTCTACTAATTGATTTTCAAAGATTTAAAAAGGTCATTNTCATTGATTCATAAGGATATATTTTTTCTAATCATATAAAAATTGACTTATTTATTTATTTTATTTTATTTACATTTTATGCCTAATACTTCAATTTATCAGAAATTAAGTATTCTGAATAATTATGGCTGCTACTAATTGATTTTTAAGTGTGTCCATTGATTTATAAAGGCATAGTTTTCCTAACCATAACAAAAAAAATAACTTTTATTTATTTATTTACATTTCATTTCAAGTACTTTAATTTAAGTATGCACAAAACATCACATGTGCTAAAACTCATGCTACAATACATTTGAATAATAATAAATATATAATAAAAATAACACTGATTACTTGTTTTTAACTACTTTTTTAAGCAATTTTTTTTTTAATATTAATACAAACTGGAATGTTCTAAATCATTGTTTTGAGGCACTTCCTTTCTAGGCGTCACTGATCCTCTCTCTCTCCCTATCTAGTGTGCTCGGCAGTGAGCTGGGTCCCGAGGGCTACGAGCTGCAGGTGTGCGTGAAGGATTACTGCTTCGCCCGAGAGGATCGGACCGTCGGCATAGCCGTCCTGCAGCTGAAGGACCTGACGTCCCGCAGCAGCGCCGCATGCTGGCTCCCGCTTGGCAAACGCGTCCACATGGACGAGACGGGCCTCACGGTCCTCCGGATCCTCTCGCAGCGCAACAACGACGAGGTCGCCAAAGAGTTCGTCAAGCTGAAGTCGGACCAGCGCTCGGCGGAGGAGGGCCGGGGGAGCTAAAGCCACCAGACTCAGGTGTAAAACCAGACGAAAGCAATCGAGCGCTTCACGCCAGAGACTGTCGAACAGCACAGAGCTGCGAAACACTGACACACGCTCATACAAACACAAAAACAGGCACAGACGAAAGCAATCTGATGAATAATGATGTCAGCAGAGACACTCAAAAATATATTTCAAGAGCATTGACCCTATTTACTTCCATAACAGATCCTCAATTCCTGATTCCTGAAATATTTCATATTATGGAAGTGAAATGGGCGTGGAAATGCTCTTTCATATACGTCCTCCGCTGAGAAGATTGTAGATTTAATTCTACACACTTTGTTTTGCACTCTAAGGGCCGCGTTTCAGTTTCACACACAGCCCTAATGTTTAGCACAATGCTGCTTCTCTGATTGGTGCATAACACATTCCCCTGACCAATCAGAGAGCGTCACTGATGGCGAAACCTGCGTTCACGTCATGAGAATGTGGGCAAATGCAGTGATGATCACGTGCCAGATTAATATTTTGAGTCTGAAGTTATTTGTCTTGAAATGTTTTAGGGCTGCACGATTAATCGAAATCAAACCGTAATCGCGATAGACTTCTGAAGTGTGCGATTTAATCAAATATTAAATGCAGCGTGTGTTTCAGAGTGAAGCGCCGCACTGTGTTGCTCACGATCCAGTGCATTTGAAAACACAACATGTGCAAAACGGTAATGAGAAGCTTGTTGTTGTCAACAAAAGAGAAGCTTTAAGGGCTTCCTGTGGGCGTCCGCCAAAATAAAAGCTTGATGGTTTAACATTTGAAAATAAAGAAATTAAGGCAATCATTAATATTAATCTATATATTTAAATATAACAATTTAATATTATAATATATTTTAATACTCAATCTTTTATTTTACAATGAAATATTTCAATAGTAATATTTCTTATTTCATATTATATTTATTCTTTTTATTTAGTAATAATAGCCAGAGTTTGATGGTTTAACATTGTGTTTTTTTTTAAATGAAGAAATTAAGAAAGTCATAAATATTACTATTGTAATTTTACGCTGTTATATATATATATATACAGTACAGTCCAAAAGTTTGGAACCACTAAGATTTTTAATGTTTTTAAAAGAAGTTTCGTCTGCTCACCAAGGCTACATTTATTTAATTAAAAATACAGTAAAAAACAGTAATATTGTGAAATATTATTACAATTTAAAATAACTGTTTTCTATTTGAATATATTTCACAAAGTAATTTATTCCTGTGATGGAAAGCTGAATTTTCAGCATCATTACTCCAGTCTTCAGTGTCACATGATCCTTCAGAAATCATTCTAATATGCTGATCTGCTGCTCAAGAAACATTTAATGTGTACAATTGTACAAAATATTTGTGTACAATATTTTTTTTCAGGATTATTTGATGAATAGAAAGTTCAAAAGAACAGTGTTTATCTGAAATCTAATCTTTTGTAACATTATAAATGTCTTTACTGCCACTTTTGATTGATTTAATGCATCCTTGCTGAATAAAAGTATTCATTTCTTTAATTTCTTTTCAAAAAAATAAAAATAAAAATTCTTACTGACCCCAAACTTTTGAACGGTAGTGTATAATGCTACAGAAGCTTTGTATTTCAGATAAATGCTGTTCTTTTGAACTTTCTATTCATCAAGGAATCCTGAAAAAAAAAGTACACAACTGTTTTCAACATTGAAAATAATCATAAATGTTTATTGAGCAGCAAATCAGCATATTAGAATGATTTCTGAAGGATCATGTGACACTGAAGACTGGAGTAACGATGCTGAAAATTCAGCTTTGCATCACAGGAATAAATTACTTTGTCAAATATATTTAAATAGTACACAGTTATTTTAAATTGTAATAATATTTCACAATATTACTGTTTTTACTGTATTTTTAATTAAATAAATGTAGCCTTGGTGAGCAGACGAAACTTCTTTTAAAAACATTAAAAATCTTAGTGGTTCCAAACTTTTGGACTGTACTGTATATATATATATCAAATTATTAAATATATTTAAATATATTAAATATAGTTCAATCATTATTATATCAGGGTTCCCACGGGTCCTTGAAATCCTTGAAAGTTTGTGAATTAAAAAAAAAATAATTCAAGGCCCTGGAAAGTATCTATGAAAATAAACATACAGGTCCTTGAAAGTGCTTGAATTTATTTTGTGCAAGAAGTTTTCTGGAAACAAATTCCATATTATTCCCTCCGGTCCGCTAATGTGTTACTTCGCCAACACTTCATGGCCTGTGCATACTAGCTTGCTTGATTTACATTAATTATGCGCAGTTACGCGTTACGTTCAATGTTTCCCGCTTTGAGGCACATTGTGTTGTACGTCGACATGATGTTCCCGCGCTCACGAAACTACTGCGACGGTACCTCAACGTTTCACAGATGTAAACCCACGAGGCAAGAAAAAATAAAAAGCATATTCATATATCTTAAAACTTCTGGTTACATGAGCCTAAACTCTTTTCAATAAAATCCACGCAAAAGTTAATTTCAGATCGTTTTAGAATACAGGATGTACTGAATATTCCTCAGTTTTATGCAAAACAGAAATACGATATAGAATATCAGATCTCTGTCATATGGCCAAGAATAAATGCAAAAAGATTTTTTGCATAGTTGTGTTTGACACATGAAAACTGTAACAATGTATCTTACAAGGTAACATGATGTAACCTTGCTCTCATTTGAAACGTGTCCCACATTTAGTCCTTGAATTTGAAGTTAACCAAGGTGTGGGAACCCTTTTTTAAATACTTATTTTTTAATTTACAGTGAAATATTACAATAGTAATATTTCTTATTTTATATTAAATTTAATAATTTTATTTAGTAATATATATATATATATATATAAAATATTATTATAATTTTTTATTCAGAAAATGCAATTTTTCCCCAAATTGTGCAGCCCTAAACGTATCATTGATCATCTTTCTGATCCATCAGTTGATCAATGATCCTGATTTACACTCAGCGCTTTTATTAATCAGACTCTTAATCGCGGTGATTCTCACATGACGTGAGCGCAGAAAACGATGATGTAATATTGAGGTGATGTAATCACTCCTCATGATGATGTCCTTCACTCGCACACACCCACAATGCATTGCGGCCTTGAGTTTCCCAGAAACCCCTTCCAGATCTCTTCAGTCCACCTGTGTTTTATGACTAGACTAATGAACTGAAACACTCGGGGCTCGATTCGTTTGCGCTCTCTGGAATATTTTGCACTTTCTGCATGTTGAGTCCCGCTTTGGATCCGTCCGTCCGTCCGTCGGTCGTCGCGTCTTTTCCACACGTCTGCGTCTTCAGCATGGTGAAGATGAGCCTTACAAACACTGTGACTCCACTGCAGAACAGACGCTGTCGTTTCTATGTTTGTTTGTGGCGAATCTTTTCTCGGCAGAGCGTCCAAAAATACTCAATAACTCCCGAAGGATTAACAGTGATGTTACGGCTTTATATTTCACAGACGTCCTGATGATGGTGTCAGAAGATTGTTGGTCCAAAAAACACATGTTCAGTGCTCTTTAATGTCGCCTGTTTTGGTTTAACGCTCGATGCTGCTGAGAGACGTCAAAAAGCACTTTCAGGCCCACAGTATTACAAGAGAAGAGATGTTTTTGTCTGGCTGTCTTGTATTTGTAATGCTTTTTCGTGAGTCTTCTTCAATAATGCATAATTCTAGAGCAATACACTGGACTGAAACCGGAACGGAGCGACAGCATGGATGCATTAAAGGAATAATTCACCCTGAAATGATCTTTCACACTCATGTTGTTCCAGTGCAAGTTTTGCAGTGAGTTAGGAGTGAAAATGTACTCTCTTTAAACTATTATGTCATATCAAAGACTTTAAAAACAAAAAGACAGTGCACTCATATTACTACGAATGGAAGGAAGTGCAACATGCAATATGGGGGAATAAGCCCCGCCTTCTAAACGAAAGAGCCAATCACTGATTGGTAACATGAGAAAGAGATTTTCAGGTGAACTGTCCCTTTAAATGACTGAATCTTTTCAAATGGCTCTTGAGTCTCTGATTAATGTGGCTGGATTGAGCCATTCAGATCAGCTATTTTAGACTAAACCACAGTGCAATTAAATGTCTTTGTAAAGTTAGTTGGCGGTTTAATTTAAACTGATTTAACACGTTTACAATGCTGAGTATTTGTATCCGCACTAAATACTTGCAGTTCTGTTACTGCTGTACATACATGCTGTTCGAGAGAAGAATCAGTCGCTGTGATCGTTCATTTTTACTGTCTTTATACAAGTTCTATTGTGAATGATTCATCAGTTCACTTCATTTTTTATTTTTGATCTATTTATGTGTGTGTGTATATGTACACATACATACACACAATTTTTAAATATCAGTGAGGTCAACTCGATTAATCGCATTTAATCACATCTAACAAAAGTTTGTAAATATATATATATATATATATAAGTGCTGTCAAATCGATTAATCACAATTAATTGCATCTAATATTAAAGTTTGTAAATATATAACATGCGAAAGTTTGTATTTATATATGCATATATTAACAAACTTTTATGTTAGATGTGATTAATCGATTTAACAGCACACATACAGTACAGTCCAAAAGTTTGGAACCACTAAGATTTTTAATGTTTTTAAAAGAAGTTTCGTCTGCTCACCAAGGCTACATTTATTTAATTAAAAATACAGTAAAAACAGTAATATTGTGAAATATTATTACAATTTAAAATAACTGTTTTCTATTTGAATATATTTCACAAAGTCAAATTTTCAGCATCATTACTCCAGTCTTCAGTGTCACATGATCCTTCAGAAATCATTCTAATATGCTGATCTGCTGCTCAAGAAACATTTAATGTCTACAATTGTACAAAATATTTGTGTACAATATTTTTTTTCAGGATTATTTGATGAATAGAAAGTTCAAAAGAACAGTGTTTATCTGAAATCTAATCTTTTGTAACATTATAAATGTCTTTACTGCCACTTTTGATTGATTTAATGCATCCTTGCTGAATAAAAGTATTCATTTCTTTAATTTCTTTTCAAAAAAATAAAAATAAAAATTCTTACTGACCCCAAACTTTTGAACGGTAGTGTATAATGCTACAGAAGCTTTGTATTTCAGATAAATGCTGTTCTTTTGAACTTTCTATTCATCAAGGAATCCTGAAAAAAAAAGTACACAACTGTTTTCAACATTGAAAATAATCATAAATGTTTATTGAGCAGCAAATCAGCATATTAGAATGATTTCTGAAGGATCATGTGACACTGAAGACTGGAGTAACGATGCTGAAAATTCAGCTTTGCATCACAGGAATAAATTACTTTGTCAAATATATTTAAATAGTACACAGTTATTTTAAATTGTAATAATATTTCACAATATTACTGTTTTTACTGTATTTTTAATTAAATAAATGTAGCCTTGGTGAGCAGACGAAACTTCTTTTAAAAACATTAAAAATCTTAGTGGTTCCAAACTTTTGGACTGTACTGTATATATATATATATACACACAATTTATATATATATATTAGTGCTGTCAATTCGATTAATCGCATCTAACATTAAAATTTGTAAATATATAGCATGCGAAAGTTTGTAAATATTTATATGTGTGTGTGCGTAATACACACACACGCATATATTATATATTTACACATTTTTGTTATATGTGATTACTCGCGATTAATCGATTTGACAGCACTAATATATATATACACACACACACAATTGTCAACTCAATTAATCGTGATTAATTGCATCTAATATTAAAGTTTGTAAATATATAACAGCGAAAGTTTGTAAATATTTATGTCTGTGCATGTATACTATATATACACAGACATATTGTATATTTACAAACGTTCATGTTAGATACGATTAATCGATTTGACGGCACTTATATATTATATATATATACATACATACACACAATTTTTTATATATATTAGTGCTGTCAACTTGATTAATCGCGTCTAACATGAAAGTTTGTATATCTATGTATGTGTATATATATATATACGCAAACATATATAAATATTTACAAACTTTATTATATATTTACAAACTTTAATGTTAGATGCGATTAATCGATTTGACAGCACTAATATTATTTTTTTTTGACTATCATTGATATATACTATTATAGTTTTTGTTATATTTTCATTTTAATTTTAGTTAAAGTTTTAGTAATGTAGTAGTGTTTTTTTTATTTTCTTTAAATATGTCTATATAGTTAAGTTTTGGTTAGTACTTTTATAACAACATATTTAAGTTTTTATATTTTATTGTATTTCAGATCATGTTTATTTTATTTCAAGTAATGAAAGTGTTTTTATGCTTTTAGTTAAAATGGTGCAACGTTAACAAGGGTTATTATTATGTTGACTTTCAGAGCCGCATCTTTAGCGTGTTGTAGAAAATACTTTTGCTCGATTTGCTTTGAACCAAACGCAGCGCAGCCATTGAATGTTGATTCACACGAGCCTTGACGAGAGAGAGACGGCAGAGACGTGATTTAAAACACTTTACACACACATGCTGAAGCACAAACGGGCATGAAGAGACTCATATGCATGCATGCATGCCCGCAGACGCTGTGAATAAAACCAAGTGCATGATGGGAAACCCAGTAAATCGTGCCAGCACGTGTCTCAATGTTAACCTGCCACAAACTGACCGATCCGATTGATTTTCCTCTTTCACTGTTTGTTTTTCAAAAGAAGAGCTTGTGAATAATGTCTCTGATGTTCAAGGTGTTGGCATGAGTGGGTGTTTTTATACCGGGATGTTTCTAATTTTCGTTTTTAACCATTTTGATTGTTCTTAATGAGGATGATAGTGGATTACTGCAGCATTTGCTTCCTATTAAAAATAATAATGATCAACTGACTCTGTTTCTTATTAAAAACCTGCATCAGTGGAGAAACAAGGTTTACTAAACTTGATAAAAATGTATATAAAATGCCCACGTCATCATGGGAAAATTGTGTTTGGGTCAAAATATGGTGACAAATGCGACATTTGAGTCTTGAAAAAGGTTCCAAACATTCAAGACACCAGAGAAAAGGCATTTTCATAACAACGTATTATGAATTAATATGAAAAAATCTTTGTTTTGGACTTTTTTTTTGTCATTAGTGTTTTCCACATTAAAACGTTATACTGTTAAAATGCAAAAAGTCATGAGAACGTGCTTCCAAGGTCAAAGGTCAGCGTAACCAGAAGCTTTTCAAATGTGCATATGGTGATTTTTCCCATCATACTGAAAAAGTTCATTTAAAAAGATTTTTTTATGTGGTTAATTTCAACACGGGGGTTATATTGTTTAATGTTTGTGAAGAATTTTCATTGAAAAAAATTACATTGAATGTAATTATCTGAACAGACGTAAATACCTTAATTTATGAAAATCCCAAAATAAAAATAAAAAATTTGTCCCTTATGACTAGCAATAACTCCAGATCTTAAACAGCATCAGCTTTACGGGAGAAAAACAAACTGTTTTTATTATCATTTTAAAGAATGGGGTTTAAGACAAAGTAAAACATCCAACTTAAATAGTTTTATATTTTAAATTTCCCCAAAATATTTAAGATAAAAACAAGTCAGAATTTTCTGTGGTAACCTAGAAAATAAAAGAAAAAATAGCAGCTAAGAACATTTTGTATTGCCAAAAATGTTCACACACAAAAATAACTATTTTTGTTTCTTGATAACCACAGAAATGTTTTTGACTAATTTTTCATCTCAACATTAAGTATTTTTGGGAATACACTATTTCTTGAGGTGTTAGGTGAATCTGGTTATATTATTGATGACAGAAATCACATCACTAGCACCTAAAACAATAGTTTGACCTCGAAAAGGTATTTCATACAGGGCAGAGTTTGCTCAGTAAAACAGCTTTACTAATAGTAACATCATGACATGATTGTATTAAGTCCTCCTCAGCTCTACAGCGCCCCACAATTTTCCAACGTAAATCTGTGGTGAAAGGTGGAACTGCAGCACGCTCTAATAGACCCTTTTCACAGACTGTGATGCAAAAAAATGTATTTATAACACTATACTTTGTATTACCATTGCATCAAATTACAAAAAAAGTTTAAAAACACCCTCACGCTGCTGCTAGTTGGCATGTGAAGGTAAAACTAACTACTAACTATCCCACATTACACAAACAAGACTTTTAATATCATTGCGCACAGAAAGGAAGACACGAATACAAAGGTTTATTGTTTTACAGTACAAAAACAAAAACAAAAAAAACAAGATTTTATTAAAGAAGCATAAAAAATAAAACTCTTGATACATTTCTTATAACCGTCAAGTCAGCTCAAATTATACGTGTATAGAATTGTTCCAGCTCACGGTTAAAAGGTCCATAAACTTTCAAATAAAATATATTTCAATTTTAAATTTCTTCAATAATTTTTTCTCATTTTGTTATAAATTGCCTATATGTTGCACACAGGAAAACAGAAATATGGAAAATAAAGATAAATTTGCTGTAATAAAAGGGTCACATTATAATCTGGGATATTTATGTCAAGGTAAGCAAATAAATTGTAAAAATAAAATGTGTAAAAAAGTTGGTTTTTTTTGTCTTTTCATTTTTAGAAAATTATTAGCTAATGCCTCATGGCTTCAAGACATGCAGAGTTTAACTTACAAATAATGATACATGTTTTAAAAACTACATTAACCTTTTTCAGTTGTACTTTTTGAAAACAAATCCCAATGATTGTATTCAGGATATTTACAATTAGGCCTGAAAGTCTTATTGAAATAACATTTGGTTCTGCGTACAAAAAGGATTAAAGCGAACGTAAAAAGGAGAGGAGAGCAAGTTCAGGGCAAAAATGATTCATGGGAAAAACAGTGTCTGAATTCATTCCAATGCAAAACTGCCTGAGATTCGCCTCAGTGAACCCTGTTCAAAGGGAAACGATTCAACTTCAGGTCTGTGGTGTCGATCCCCAAAAAAAAAAATCATGACCGATTCTTCACTGACCTTCATCGCCAAAACACGTCACAGACACGCACAAGTGAAAAACTACAGGACGTTCAGCTAGTTTCTTGTACCTTGTAACCAGTTACACTAAATCAGATTCTGGGGAAAGAAAAGGAAAAAACCGGCTCAGATATACGACGCGGCTCTCTGTACAAATACTCTGACGATTATCGCTCGTCTGAAGCGATTCACTAAACTGGAAGAGCGGAGAAGGTTCGTCACAATCTTCGTTTCTCGGCAGCGAGTTTCGCCACCAAGGCACCGTTTACTGCCCTCGAATTCTGGCACTATCGATCATGTTTAATAATCTTCAACACGCCAAAGAAAGAAGAAAACTACGGAAGCTCGTTTCCGCCACTGGATAAAAAATAAAATAGGTAATTGTGACTTTTTAATCTCGCAATTCTGACTTTATAACTTGCAAAAAAAGTCAGTCTTTTTTCCCCTCAGAATTGGACTTTATATCTCGCAATTTTTTTTTCTCGCAATTCTTTTTTCTCAATGCTTTTTTCTTGCAATTGAAAGTTCATATCTTGCAATTCTGCTTTTTCCTCACAATTTAAACTTGCACTTGTAAGAAAATGTCAGAATTGAGAAAAAAAATTGAGATATAAACTTGCAATTTCAAGAAAAAAAAAGTCAAAATTGCAAGAAAAAAAATCTGTGGACAAACTTGCAATTTTAAGAAAAAACGTCAGAATTTATAGTTCATATTTTTTCTCGCAATTGCGAGTTTATATCCAGCGATTTTGAGAAAAGACAATAGAGATATAAACTCGCAATTGCGAGAAAAAGTCAGAATTGTGAGGAAAAAAAATATTTTGCGAGAAAAATAATTGCTGGATATAAACTTGCAATTGCAAGATATAAACTTGTAATTTTTAGAATTTTTTTCTTCAAATTCTCTCGCAATTCTGACTTCTCTTAATTAAAAAAAATCAGAGTTGCGAGAAAAATAATTACTGGATATAAACTCGCACTTGCGAGAAAAAGTCAGAATTGCGAGAAAAAAAAGAATTGTAAGATATAAACTCGCAATTGAGAGACAAAAAATTCAAATATTGCAATTGAGAAAAACATTCAGAATTTATAGTTCTCGAAAAAAAATTCTCGGCATTGCTAGTTTATATCCAGCGATTCTAAGAAAATACAATATATTGAGATATAAACTCGCAATTACGAGAAAAAAAGTAATTGCGAGAGAAAAAAATCTGTGGACAAACTTGCAATTTTAAGAAAAAACGTCAGAATTTATAGTTCATATTTTTTCTCGCAATTGCGAGTTTATATCCAGCGATTTTGAGAAAAGACAATAGAGATATAAACTCGCAACTGCGAGAAAATGTCAGAATTGTGAGGAAAAAAAAATATATTGCGAGAAATAATTGCTGGATATAAACTTGCAATTGCAAGATATAAACTTGTAATTTTTAGAATTTTTTTCTTCGAAAATTCTCTCGCAATTCTGACTTCTCTTAATTAAAAAAATCAGAGTTGCGAGAAAAATAATTACTGGATATAAACTCGCACTTGCGAGAAAAAGTCAGAATTGCGAGAAAAAAAAAAATAATTGTAAGATATAAACTCGCAATTGAGAGACAAAAAATTCAAATATTGCAATTGAGAAAAACATTCAGAATTTATAGTTCTCGAAATTTTTTTCTCGGCATTGCTAGTTTATATCCAGCGATTCTAAGAAAATACAATATATTGAGATATAAACTCGCAATTACGAGAAAAAAAGTAATTGCGAAAGAAAAAAAAAAGTCAGAATTTCGAGAAAAATAATTGCTTAATAGAAACTCGCAATTACAAGAAAAAAGTCAGAATTGCGAGATATCTTTTAAATAGTTTTATTATTTCGTGGTGGAAACAAGCTTCCATAGGAAACAGCGAGTCAAATGAGGAAAAACGGGTTGCGTGATCTTACACACGTNAATTGCGAGAAAAAGTCAGAATTGTGAGGAAAAAAAATATTTTGCGAGAAAAATAATTGCTGGATATAAACTTGCAATTGCAAGATATAAACTTGTAATTTTTAGAATTTTTTTCTTCAAATTCTCTCGCAATTCTGACTTCTCTTAATTAAAAAAATCTGAGTTGCGAGAAAAATAATTACTGGATATAAACTCGCACTTGCGAGAAAAAGTCAGAATTGCGAGAAAAAAAAAAGAATTGTAAGATATAAACTCGCAATTGAGAGACAAAAAATTCAAATATTGCAATTGAGAAAAACATTCAGAATTTATAGTTCTCTAAAAAAATTTCTCGGCATTGCTAGTTTATATCCAGCGATTCTAAGAAAATACAATATATTGAGATATAAACTCGCAATTACGAGAAAAAAAGTAATTGCGAGAGAAAAAAAAAAGTCAGAATTTCGAGAAAAATAATTGCTTAATAGAAACTCGCAATTACAAGAAAAAAGTCAGAATTGCGAGACATCTTTTAAATAGTTTTATTATTTCGTGGTGGAAACAAGCTTCCATAGGAAACAGCGAGTCAAATGAGGAAAAACGGGTTGCGTGATCTTACACACGTCTAGAGAAAGAAATCTGTACAAATCATGCAAACCAACCATAATTTAAAACAAAAGACACTTTCATTTTCACTCTTTAAGATGTCGAAAAGTCCCTTGCGTTTATCACTAAAACGTACGGAAGCCCTGCGTGATTTAGCTGCCACACGGACTCAGTCGGGACCAAACATCCTGTTTATTAGCGTTTAGAAAACGCGGGATGACCTGAAGTGTAGTGTGTAACCGGAAGCCCTTTAGAGTGTGAATTCATGGCTTGTCACGTAAAAACCTTTCAGCGGGGCTACAGATTCATCACGTTCACAGGCAAACCACGGCGGGACTAAGTGCGGGATGCGATCGGGAACGCTTTAACCTCTTACGAGGGCCGGAAGACACTTTTACTCCAGCGAAAGAACATTTCAATGTGTCGCAGTGCACAAAAAGCGATGGCTCTACAACTCATTCTCTCTCTCTCACACACACACACACACACACACACTCACAACAAAGAGAAACATTCACGTAAAGTTAACAAAGACCTCTTGTAAGTCATGTGGTTTGATAGAGGGCGTGTTCACATCGCAGAAGCGTAACAGATGAAGTCTCCACACGTCCATGTTTAACTGTAAATACCAGCGACCCTGTTTCAGGAGTGTAGATTGTTGGAATGAACGTGACGTTCGTCCCTAAAACATCGACGATGAGGACGCACAGGAGCATGAACGTTTTTTTTTAAGGTAGTGTGGCAAAAAAAATGCACGGTTATGATATTTATAACATGTACTATTCTATCAGATTCAACATCAACTAGTACATCAGATACATATAAATATTAAGTGTTACATTAATATCTCTCATGTTTTGGTCTAAATGAACGCAGTCTTGCGTTTTACGCTGCTGCCGTCGACTGCATTTAAAAACAGAATGCGGAAACGACAAGATCTTTAAAAAATAATTTAAAAATCGACCGCAGCGGCAACCCTCTAAAAACAAATGCAGCGTAAAAGTCGAAAAATATCTGCGAGTAGAAAAAGTCAGAAGCATGAATGGAAAAAACCCATTGGATATGAACACGAACGGCTAGGATTACGCAAGTACTTGAGTGGGTAATAGTCATTTTCGTTTCATCATTGTTATTATTATTATTGTCGTCAATAAATCAGAATAGTGTCATATCTATTAATTACTGTCAATCCTATGAAGGCAGTCTTAGGAGAAGATCCGGATGCACTGCGTGGCAGGAGTGTGGCACACGGGACACTCGGGCTCTTGCGACTGACAGATCTGCCCGGCGCAGTCCATGCAGAAGAGGTTGTGCCCGCATGGGACCAGCGCAGCCGTCACTTCGCTCTCGCAGCACACGTAACAGTCTCGAGGCACCATTCCAGCCAGGCCGCCCGCTTTCAGGCGACCCAACATGGTCGAAGCAATGCCGACTCCGCTGCCGCCGCCTTCAGAGTCAGTTGGCGAGCCACCCGGGAGCGAGGAAGCCGAGCAGGATGAGTAACCGGTGGTGCTTCCGCCGCTGCTGCTGCTGCTCCCGCCCGAGAACGAGCCGCCGCCACCGCTCGTCTGCAGCCAGGAGAGGGCGCTGAGGGGGTCGCTTTGAGCACGGCGGGCCAATGGGTGATCAGGGTCGGGGGATAGACGTGGGGTTACGGCTCCGGCACTGAGCCCGCTGCTGTTGCGCCGAACCGGCGGCGGCTGCTGCTGCTGCTGCTTCGCGCCGTTCACAAACGGAGCCCAAATGTTGGCAGCGGCGAATTCAAAACCCAAATCTTCCGACGTTGTCGCCGGCAAATTCGGAGTGGAATCGCCAGCGAAGGAGAAGCTCCCGCCGGCGCTGCTCGTGCTGAAGGGGCTCGTGGGGCTTCCGCCGTCTGCCGCCCGGCGCGTCACCGAGAACGAGTCTGCGCCGTTGGATAACGACATCTTGCGGGTGGAATGGTGAAGATGTGATGGCGGTGGAGGAGGCGGCGGCGGAGGAGGAGGCGGTGCCGAATGAGTCGCACGCGACCAAAGCGCGCCGCCGAACCCGAGCGCCCCGAGCCCTTCTAAACTCACATCCGTCCCGTTGCTGTGGAAGTCATTATCGCCTTGGAGGTCGACGAACGCGCCCGTGCGCAACGTGATGTGCGTTTCGATCTCCTCTCGCGCGCGGTCGACGTTCTCCGGCATCCCGGTGACCTCAAACACGGGGTCTTTCTCTCGGCTCGGCGTCACGATGTAGGTGTGCGTCTGCTGCTGGATGCGTTTGATCGTGGCTCCTTTGGGTCCCACCACGAGACCCACGACTCTGTAGGGAACGCGCACCTGGATGGTGGTCTGTCCCGGGAGGTTCGGAGGGCCGGGAAGCGAGCCGCTCGTGCCGGGCCCGCTTGCGCCCGCTTTGCAGCGCGAGGCTCGTATCATGGAGAAGTGCTCGGCTGCCGAGACGATCTCGCGCTTGGCCATTTCCACGTCTTCGCGGCGACCCGTCACGATGAACACGGGATCTTCTCCTCTCACGGGGGTTTTGATGTAGGTGTTTGTTTTTGCACGCAATGCTTTGATCTTGCAACCTGCAGAAACAACCAGAGAAAAACATTAGCAACTAGAAGCAGGGTTCGTAAACATTTATGCCAATAAAGTTCCTTGACTTTTGAGGCAAGTATTCATGACCTAATGTTCCATGAAAGTTTATGTAAAATAAGACTCAAAATACACGCTCAAATGACATCTTAACTAAAATCAATTACTATTAATGCAATTTATTTGCAATGCCAAGTATTGTAATTTGTTCAACCAATATTATCAAACATTTTCTTTTATACATGTGTGAAACAAATTTCTAATCGCTTCTCCAAAACTTTCTGGGTTTACTTATTTTTCACAAAACTTTTCCAGGGCTAAAAATTACTATTTTAAAATACCATGACTTTTCCAAGTTTTCATAAACCTATAAAAGTTTAAAACTGGCAATAAATGTTTATTTATTATAATACAAAAGCAGTTGAAATTGATTCAGAAGTGGCATGTTTTAATACAAATCTATAATAAAATTATGCAGAATATACAGTTTGTTAATGCACACTATTAAAATTATTTTAAATAATTGAGACAACACGGATAATTTTAAAAAAATTTAAAATTCATTCATCACACCACAGGACCATTAAATTAATTATCAAGGATAAAAGGTATTAAAAAAAGCAAAAAGGGAATTAACAGACATTAATACATTTATATATTATAATTATTAATAATATTCCAAAAATTACTACATTCAAAGTCAATAATTGACACTTTATTGATCGTAATAAGTGTATAATCAAATAAATAAAGCCCAAATAAATATCTGTAAGGATTAAAATTAGCCACAATCTACTTAAACAACTTTTTTTAATACTTGGGTATATAACATTAATTATTAATTATAATTATATTAATAATTAGCAGTAGCATGCTACAGTTTTAAAGGAATCATGAAGAAATGAATAATTTTTTTNCTTGAATAATTTTTTTGTTTTTAAATCAATTATAAAATATTAAATTATTATTTTAATGAACTTATTTAAAGACTATATGGTATCTGTAGTTTTTTACATTTACTTGCATCACACCACAGGACCATTTTAATAAACTAGCAAATATAAATGGTTAATTTTTAGGCAAATTTATACATCATATTTGCATCAATAATTCCAGTATATTATTGATAATTAAAGCCAATTACAGTGACACCTCACTGACTATCATAAAGTGCATAACCAGGTCACATTATGTTGTTTCAGTAATGTTAAGCTATAACAAATTATGAAATTATGCAGTTTTTTTTAATGAGCTCATATTAATTAACAGGCTACATGGTATAAATGTCCTTTATAAAATGAATTTCTCAGGACTATTTAAAAAAAAAAAAAAAAAGGCAACAAAATATGTATCTGTAAATGTGTACATAACATCTGAATATAACATTTCCAGTATATTATTATTAATAACAGTGGCACTTCTTTCATAATTGTATAACCAGGTCACATAAAGCCAGCAAGAATAGCATTTTAAACGACTCAAAATGTGCTCAAACTGTCCCGCACATTAATAATAAAGTGCAAAATAAAGAAGTGAAACACATTCGCGTCGACTGTCTCTGCTCAGATGTTTTCATTGTCATCATGCAGCCGCAGCAGACAGAGGCGCACTGTTCCTTTAAATCCGCACGGCTTACTTCACTCAGCCAATGGCGCGCGTGCCCTGTGATGTCATAGCGCGAGCCCGAACGCATGGCATTTCAAACAAAGAGAACAATGCCGCGCCGAAGCCAAACCTCGCGCCGCTCATATAAATCACATTTGTTTTACCTAAACGCACATAATGCATGAACTCAACTGTACTAGTTTGGCAAATGAGCGCATCAGACGGCGCGCGAGCTGAAATATAACCGCCCAGAGCCGTAGTGTGCATACTCAGCCCCGCATACTTGCATAACTCATATCCTCACATGACCCCTGTGCATGCTTAACAGCGGATGCTGAACCAAACGCAATCAGAGATCAATAATCAGCAGACAGGGAGATGGGCGTGAGGCCCGTGAATCCGCATCGGTCGATACGAGTCTCTTTTGTCTGGTTTAGAGCGCGAGACACGTCCCCCCTCCTCCCCAAAGCAATCCCCTCCTCCACCCACAGACCAACAACATCCAACCGAGCCTCCATTGACACACTACAGATGTTTATAAAGATCAAAAATCCGCCAAAACGCGAAAAAAGTATGAAAACACGCATGCATGCGCGCGTGCAAAAACAATAACAGAAGCGTAACAGAATGCATATGCAACCAACCGCTCACTTCTGCTCGTAATGCTTACTTATTGTTCTGATGCATTTGCATTGTTTATGATGTCTAGGAAACAGAACGGAAGAATGAATCTCAGTAAATATTCAAAGCACACATTTTGCATGCTATCTCAGACATGAATAACACTAATAAAGTGATGCTTTCCCTGTTGTTCACTATGGAACAAAGAATTTAGGTAAACATTCACATTTTCAATGCAACTGACAACCTCAGACATGACTGATACTGTGTTTCATTGTTCAAATGCATTGCATTTATTGTTTAGAATCTCTTGGAACATAAATCTTATTAAAATGCAAATAACTGTAGTTACTTGCATGCAAAACATTCATATTTTAATGTTCCAAGAGAGTGTAAACAATAAATGCAATGCATTTGAACAATAGGAAAGCATTGCATTTATTTATTTGATCGCTTTACAATGTCAGACATTAATGATACTAGTTTTATTGTTGTTCAAATGCATTGCATTTATTGTTTAAACTCTCCTGGAACTAGTTATTAAAATATGAACATTTTGCATGCAAATAACTACTTGCAATGCTTTCCTTTTGTTCAAATGTGATACAAGTAGTGCAAAATATTCACATTTTAATGTTCCAAGAGAGTGTAAACAAATGCAATGCATTTGAAAAATAAATCTAGTATCATTAATGTCTGAGATTGTTCAAATAAATAAAAATAAATAAATGCAATGCTTTCCTATTGTTCAAATGCATTGCATTTATTGTTTACACTCTCTTGGAACATTAAAATATGAATATTTTGCATGCAAGTAACTACAGTTATTTGCATTTTAATAAGATTTATGTTTCAAGAGATTATTATGCAATGCATTCGAACAACAGGAAAGCATTGCATTTATTGTCATTAACAGTTATTAAAATATGAATATTTTGCACTACTTGAACAAAAGGAAAGCATTGCAAGTAGTCATTTGCATGCAAAATATTCATATTTTAATAACTATTTATGTTAATAACAATAAACGCAATGCTTTCCTGTTGTTCAAATGCATTGCATTTATTGTTTAGAACCTCTTGGAACATAAATCTTATTAAAATGCAAATAACTGTAGTTACTTGCATGCAAAACATTCATATTTTAATGTTCCAAGAGAGAGTAAACAATAAATGCAATGCATTTGAACAATAGGAACGCACTGCACTCATCTCAAACAGCAATAACACCACTAAAGCGATTGTTTATGAACATGTTTTAGTCAATATTACCTTGTCTGCCGACAATCTCCGCCACATGCTCTGATGTGGGCACGGGCACGCACTCGGTCATGTTGACACTTCTCTTGCGGAGCACCGCGCTTTGTTCCCCGAGGATGGAGGAGTGCGGGCTGGCCATGTGGTACCCGCCGCCCGAGCCCGAGCCGTAGTACTCCGGGGAGGGCGAGCACGAGCTGGGCGATTCCCGCGAGCCGTTCGAGTGCTCGAGCATCTGCAGGTCGACGTAACCACCGCCTCCGTTGCAGTTCTCCCCGGCTGAGGTCCCGTCCAGACAGTCGACCTTCTCCATCGCCATGAGTGACAGCTGATCCAGGGCGAAGCGCAGCGCCTCCTGATGGTCCTCGTCCCGGGACTCGTGCTCGGTCTCCCGGCCGCTGCTGCTCACCACCATCTCGTGATCCATGATGTCAGGGTGAAACAAGGGACTGGGCATAGTAATCCCCGCGTGCACATCAGACACCGCGCTTTCTGGAAGAAAAACACATTCAAACGCATGAGAAGTGACACAAACCATCTCCAAACAGTGTGATTTTATTCACGCGCGCGCAGTTTGAGCCCCTAAAGCGAGCGCGCGTGTTGTTCTCCGGCGCTCCATGCCTCGCGTCTCTTTTGTCTTTATTGTTTGTGCTGCTCTTTAGCTCCGCGCGCGCGTTACAGCCTCATAACCCGGTTGTATTTCATGACAAGCGGGCGTTATTACGCAGAGTTCACGGCGGCAGCCTGACGCGTGTCACCGCGACGCTAAATCTGTTTAATTGCGAGTTTGGAGAGAGATATCGCGCTTGGAAGCGAAGTGTTGTTAGCCGCGCCGCTAACCGGAGATGATCAGTCACATTGTCGCCTTTGTTTGTGGAACTCAGCCGCGCGCACCACGCGGACAGTCAAACCGGGCGTTACGGAACCCGGCGAAAGGGAAAGTCGCGTTAAATAGAGTGACGGAAGCCTCACCTTATGTGCTCCCGCGCCGCTCGCCGCGCTTCTCTCGTGTTTTCTGGAGGATGGTGGTGATGCTAACCGCTAGCGGTGCTGCTAATTGTTGGGGGGCGTTGGAGAAAAAGACTCGTTTTAAAAGCATCCGCGGTGAAAAGCAAACTCCAGCGCGCGTTTAAATCACGCGTCCCGCCTCGGCACCGCTCTGCTCATTGTTTTCTGGCCGTTTTGACGCGTGGAACGCTTGAGAGGAGTGGAGCGCTTTCTGTCGTTCCTCCGGTCCGCCGTCTTTGTCTGTCTGTGTGCAGACGCACGCCACGCTCGCGCTCTCTCTCTCTCTCTCTCTCTCTCTCTCTCTCCAGTCTCGCTCACACTGCGCTGACGTCACCCGGCGCACAACAATGGGTTCAAAGGCCACGAGACTGTTTTTTATTCACATAATAAGAAAACAGTTAAAATATGAGAGAGTCTTTTAATATATTTATATAATGTATGTTTTTCTATATTATTGCAGTTCTGACTATGTTTGTTTGAAGTTTAATTAAAATATAAAATAAAAAATATAATAAAAATATAAAGTTTAATAAAAATGTAATTGAAATAAAATTTTAAAAAAAAA
>RJVU01018580.1:1348712-1371608 GCA_003731715.1 Anabarilius grahami | reverse complement strand
TATATATATGAAATTATTTCTATTTAAAATATATATGACCATTTTTAAATACAAATTTCATAAATATATATTATTAAAAAAAAATGTATTTACTTGTATACTTACTATTTATTATTAGTATTTATTTTTATTTTATAAGTACTTCAATATTAATATGGAAAAGCATGAAAAACATTTAATTGGTGACGAAGGAGCAACTCAATTTTCTGTGATTATCTATCTATCTATCTATCACATATTACACTCACGCGTTAAAAGAAAACATGCATACGTCGACGTGTGGAAAGACTTTATTTTCCAAGTATACAAAATTATATCCTCAAAAATGTGATCCAAGTTCTAGCAAATAAAGGACAACCAACATACAAAACCACCTCCCCTCCATATTTCAAATATGACACTGTAATGTAATAAGTTTTTAAAGAAAAAATATCAGGGGATGAGTAAATCATCTATTAAATTCAACCATGGTTATGTGAACAATAAGTGTAAGATCATGAATTCAAAACGGAAATAAACAGATGCATCATGCAGATTTCTGTACTGTGACCATCAGATTTTCATAAATCATACTGCATCAGTGCATAATGTTGAATGCATCAACTTCCTACAGCAACAAAAACAGCTCGATCCAGTCTGAAGTCGTCACAGAAGCAACTGAAAGACAACTCTAGAAATACATTAAAACTTTTCACTTAATTTTAATGATGTCATCTATACAATGGATACAAGGCTTGGGAGGGAAAAACGTAAAAGCACCAATGTAAAAGCTTATGTCATGAGTACGCTCGAACAAAAGCTAAAATGTAAATAAACCAGAAAAGAAATTGAGCACCATAATTGTACCAGCTATCACAAAACAATCTGTACTACTAGTACATTATCTCCAAGTTCTTAGTCATAAAAACATGGCATTTTGCTTGTGTAAAAAACTAACTTGTGTTGTAAAACGGATGTTCTAGACTTGACAAAGAAATTAGCTTACGATGTCTGAAAAATAAAACAAACCCGGGCATCCGTCACACTGACAGCACTGAAACCTCACTCAAACCCAAGTCACATGATGGAGGACGTCTTCTCAATCCAAACCCCACGCTGATACAAAAATAGAGCAGTTAAGGTTAGGAGAAAAAGCAAATTTAGTTTTATAAAAACTGCCTGAAATGTTACGGGTAAAACATGAAGTTTCACAGTTGAGTTAGAGAAGGAAGGTTTGTTTTCTGCATAGGGATCAGCTCTGAGTCTTTGGGTTTGTGGGGAGGAAAAATACTGTCATCCAGGTTGTTCCCGTCGCCTCCGATTACCTGCGAACACACAGAGAGAACAGAGCATTACAATCAAACACGTCTGAGCATTTAGTCTGATTCCTGTCAAATGTACTTTTTAGTTTTTAATCATATTTAATCAACCTTGTCCTGTTTTTGTTTAGTCAAGTTTTAGTCATTTAAAACGGTCACATTTTTGTCATGCTGCATTATGGTTACATTGATAATCATGATTATTTTGCTCAAAATTGAAACGAAGAAATTCCTAATAGTAATTCCAATTATTTCTATTAAAGGGGCCCTTGATTATGATTAGTGTGTAATGTTGCTGTTTGAGCATAAAGAACATCTGCAAAGTTACGACACTCAAAGTTCAATGCAAAGAGGGAGATTTTCTTTTAAAGAATTAGCTGTTTAAGGACTACAACAAACGGCTGGTAGGGACTACAACAAGCTTCTTCCTGGGTTGGTGACATCACTAACCCTAAAATTTACATAAACCCCGCCCCCGAGAATGCTCGACAAAGGGGGCGGGGCCATGTTGGGCTGCTTTAGAGAAGAGGAAGAGTTGTTGTAGTAGAGTGTTGTTGCCATGCCGCCAGACCGCTTCACAAACGAGGGTCAATTCAACACTGGATTTGAACAAAAGATTAACATGGATGAGTTGAATCAACTCCACAGCAACTACATAAATTTATCCACTAACCATTCCGAAACGTCTAAAAGTTGTAACTTCTTCCTGAGTCTCTCCATCAGTGTCGACTCCGGTTTGATCAATGTAAGGCTGAACACCGTTACTGACAATCCTCATTTTGGCTGCGTGAGATTCTCCAGCTTTGTTGTTGTTGAGCAACCGAAGTGCGAGCTGTTAAAGCTCCGCCCTCTTCTGGAAAGGGGGCCGGGAGCAGCAGCTCATTTGCATTTAAAGGGACACACACAAAAACGGTGTGTTTTNACAAAGGGGGCGGGGCCATGTTGGGCTGCTTTAGAGAAGAGGAAGAGTTGTTGTAATAGAGTGTTGTTGCCATGCTGTCATTTTACGCCGGACTGCTTCACGAACGAGGGTCAATTCAACACTGGATTTGCACAAAAGATTAACATGGATGAGTTGAATCAACTCCACAGCAACTACATAAATTTATCCACTATCCATTCAGAAACGTCTAAAAGTTGTAACTTCTTCCTGAGTCTCTCCATCAGTGTCGACTCCGGTTTGAACAATGTAAGGCTGAACACCGTTACTAACAATCCTCATTTTGGCTGCGTGAGATTCTCCAGCTTTGTTGTTGTTGAGCAACCGAAGCACGAGCTGTTAAAGCTCCGCCCTCTTCTGGAAAGGGGGCCGGGAGCAGCAGCTCATTTGCATTTAAAGAGACACACACTAAAACGGTGTGTTTTTGCTCACACCCAAATAGGGGCAAATTTGACAAGCGATAATAAATGATCTGTGGGGTATTTGGAGCTGAAACTTCACAGACACATTCTGGAGACACCAGAGACTGATATTACATCTTGTGAAAGGGGGATTATAGGTCCCCTTTAAAATAACGGCAGAAAAGACTTGTATTGTCACACAGAGGTTGCGTAAGTGCATTTATTCCGCAACCATAATCGCAAATTTTCATGTTTGGATTTATTACAGTTCATTAATGAGAAAGTTTGATGGCAGATTTAGTCGCAATAAGCAGCACAAGCGTCTTGTGAAGGAATACAGACTGACTGAATGACACTTTCATTTAAGCAGAATATCTCAATGGAGATTGCTGAACTCCAGCGTACTTGTTTGTCTGCGTTTTCAGATCATCTGCGCTTCTTCTGCAGTGTAGAGAGAGTACGTGGTTGCCAGATTGCAAAGATTAAGTAAAAAAACAGGCAGAAAATGTATCATTTGAACAGAAAAGCTCTGATTGAGGGGGGGGATTTAAAATCTTGACATCTGGCAACCGTAAGCATGAACACTCGTACAGGCTTGTTAAAAACAGCCTGTAATATTTTATCTCCTCTTTTTATTCGACAAAAACATTTGAGAAATTTTGGTAAGGTTTTTATTTTTTAAACTACACTTCACATAAATTGGACAATATAACGGTATTACATTTCTCTGTATATTCAAATATAGAGTTGTCAAAAGTACCGACTTCGGTACTGAAATTTTAAAAATGTGACATTGTTGAGTGGATTCGTAAACACCTCTGATTGGCCATTGTGTTGACGCGCTCATCAGATATGTCTGTGATTGGCCACAATTGAATTTGAAACCTGGAGCGCTTGAAAGCAGACGTCTATCAGTGGACCGGTCCGCAATAGACGCCTGCTTTCAAACGCTCCCGTGTGTATCTGTGGAAGCGCTCGGTGAAGAGCTTCATTGATGACTATTTACAACGTTTTTACACCGTTGATCATTGTAGCCAATCACAGACATATCTGATGAGCACATGAACACAATGGCCAATCAGAGGTGTTTATGAACCCACTCAACAGCACCACATTTTTTAAATTTTCAGTACCGACTAGGTACCAAAGTCAGTACTTTTGATAACTCAATTCAAATACGTTCTCAAAAACATGAGCGGCATGGTTTTTGGACTTGTTACGTAGTCATGTGAACATCACGTGGCATTGAAACCCGTTACATCATTGTTCGTTTCTTAAGTGTGTGGAAACTCGTGGCCGGTTCACAGCAGGCTCCAGTTCACCCGGCTGAGAACTGACCGAGAGGAACACAGAAACGCCAACGTTCAGGTGGAAAAGCGAGTGTTTGATGTGAGGATAATGACAAGATTTTTAAAAAAATAAATAAATCACAATATTACTGTACACATAAATACCAAAAGAATTAAAAATAGGCTTGTTTTGTTTTATTTTTCCTGGCATTTTATACATGTAATATTTTGGTTATTAGTTTTAATAACAGTTTTAAAAACTATACAAATGTTTCTTTAACAACTTTCTTATTTTTGAACAATTGTTAAACTGTGAAATTTGCTGTATTTTTTCTGTTTAGGGATTTTGGGACTTTTCTTAAATTAAAAATATTAGTAACACTTTACAGCAAGGTCTCATTTGTTAACATTAGTTCATGCATTAGTTAACATGAGCTGAGAGAAATATATTATTAATACAGTGTTTATTAACCTTTATTAATGTTAGTTTATACAAATACAATTGTTTATTGTTAGTTCATGTTACTTCACAGTGCATTAACGTTAAAGGATTAGTCCACTTTCAAATAAAAATTTACTGACAATATTCTAGTGCAAGTATATAACAATTAGTTCAAACTTTGACCTGTGGAGGGCAGTAATACACTTAGCAGTGTCTACACTGCCAGAATTCTAATAGGGAAGAAGAAGAGAGCTAGTTCAAGATGAGCGTCTATGGTTAAAACGTATATAATTTGTATTTTTTTTTAGAAAATGAGCGATGGTTTCACTAGATAAGACCCTTATTCCTCGTCTGGGATCATTTTGGAGGCCATTGAAGTGCATGCAGTTTTGTTTTTTAACCGCTAGAGGGCCAAAAATACAGAGCCCTGCACTTGGCATGTGGGGAAAAATATGTACAGGTGCTGGCCATATAATTAGCATATCATAAGGAGAATAATCCTGGAATGTTTTCATCAAAAACCTTCATTTCTTTTCGACTGAAGAAGGAAGGGCATGGACATCTTGGATGACATGGGGGGGAAGTAAATTATCAGGAAATTTTATTTGAAAGTGGACTAATCCTTTAACAAACATAACTTTTTATTTTAAAAATGTATTAACAAATACCAATACTTTTAATTTATTTTTAAAGTCCCAAGAGCCCCAAAGAGAAAAATTACAGCAAATTGCACATTTCTACAATCATTCAAAAAATTAGTTAAAGAAACATTGTATAATTTAATACTATAAATCTATCTGTAAAACCTGAAGTATTTCCCAACTGAAGAATCAGCTGTTAGAATGATTTGTTCTTGGTCTTACAGCTATACAGTCTCCATTTCCTCGTCGTTGGATTCTTCCTTCAGAGATTTCGCATCAATGGTGGCTTCCTCTATGTGCGCGAGCATGTCTGCCATGAGCGCTTCCTCCAGCCTCTTCCTCACGTTATACACCAGATCTTCCTGCTTCCTGTGGAAGCAACAATGATTCAGTTCATCTCAATGAACCAGAAAACCATTAAAATATCAGTCATGTTCATTAAACAACATCTGGAACTTTCAAACTCAGAAACAACACAGACATTTACTCATTTACTGAAACTAAACCACAGAAATGACTCGTGAGACCAGTGTTATTTTAGTAACATTGATGTAGTTTTTGTTAGTATTTTGAATTTATATTTTCTTTTTTCACTTTAATTTTAGTTAAAGTTAATAATGTTGTTTTGTTTTTGTCATTTTCATGTTTGAAATAGTTATTTTTATTTAGTTTTAATTATTTTAATACTTCAAGTTAAAGGTACACTGTGACTTTTTTACATCATCAATCCCTCTTACAAAATATATATATATTTTTTTTTACCCCGATTAACTATGGTAAGCCTGTTATAAGTGTTTATATTTTGACAGGATGGTTTTCACAGGAAATTGCATCATACATCACTCGCCCGTGTCTCATCATATCCGTAAATAGAGAAAAGTTGCTCCGTCTACTTTGACAAGTGTCTGGTGTGAATGAGCCCGAAGGTGTTTTATTGAACAGATGAAATGCCATATGTAGAGTTCATTGTAAAGCATTATCTATTGCTTAGAGTCTTATTAATCAGCACAGTCATGTGAAGCACAACCAAAACAATGTTCTTCCACAAAATGCATGCAGTTTTAACCGCTAGAGGGCCAAAAATACGGAGCCCTGCACTTGACGTGGGGAAAAATATGTATATTGTGACCACGAATTAAGAATTAGTATGTTGTTTTAGTAAATTGTGGGCATGTTGTACTAATTTGTTCCCTCGTTTTGATCAACAAAACAAGGGGATGAATAATATCATGCGCGATTTAGTAAAACAAGGCAACACATTATTATATTGTGTGCAAAGTGGCATACTTAAAAGTAATGGCTTATAATTCTTTAAAAAACAAAAACAAAAACAAGGTGTCATCAAGTACGTCTCATTTGACAGAAAACCTTTCAAATTTTGAAGCTAATAGATTTTGATCATGTTTGGAGGTTCTTATGTTACAACACTGCTCAGAAAACCCCAAAAAAGTGATGCAGTTTATTGATCATTGCTTGACATGATGATTATTAAAAAGTATATATGACTTGTTCACAATCATGTCAACTGCATCTTGTGCTGATATCTCAAAGCAATCAAAAGTTTTGGCATTTGTAAATAACCATGGTAGCCTTTTTATCAAAAGTCCAAAAACCTCTCCAAACAAGTGATTCAGTATTTTACTGCACATAAGAACTACTTACACCACAATAAAGCATGAAAATATTTATAATTACATAGAATAAGTAACAAGTAATACGATCCTGGTGGATGAGTGATGATCTTCCAGCGCATCATCCATTTCAAGCACGCTCCAGCTGTAAAAGTGTCCGATTGGTCTCGACACAATGTCCCTACCCACCATACCCAAGATCCAGTTTCCATTGGTTGAACTTTCAAATGACGCTGGAAAACACGGTCGCGACTGGATGTCCTATAGCTTTAGCCAAGCAGCATGTCAATGTCCCTCCATGAGGAATTTCTCAAGATCTGAGAATCACGTTTGAATCGAGAATATAAATAAAGATGTGTTTACTAATGTTTCACGAAGTTGAAACATTACAAAAGCCTCATCTGTATACTGTTTACATGCATGTTGGTGGAGACTTTTTGCAGTTTTACGTAAACAAATTGCAACCGTTTCGTGAGATCGGCCAAATTTAGCGTCTACCAATCGAGTCATACAATGTGATTATCGGCCGATCCCTAATTATGTCACTTGTAAACTTCACTACAGTATCCGTGTGTACCTGATGTCTTCATCGGTCACCATGAAGGCCTTGCAGAGAGGCTGTGTGGTGTTGAGCCAGACGCCAGGGTTCTTCTCCACAGCGGCGGACAGCTGACCCGTGATGGGAGCCGAGCTGGTGTGCAGAGCGCTCGCTAGAGCCGAAAGAAGCGTCTTATCGGAGTAACCTGGACCAACACCTGCCGTTTCAAACATTACACAAATTACAACTACAGTACTGCATTCATGCCAACTTAAACGCACTGAAGTCTAAGCCATAGTAAGTGTGCTTCCTCAGTACTATGGGAAACGAGCTCTATTGCTCAGGCAGCAGTGGAAAAAGGATGTATGAGAGCTTCTTTTCCATGTTTACCTTGCAATCCTTTAGGAAGATCCATGGTCTTCACCAGCTCCTCTGCTATATCATAAGCATTGATTCCACTCAGCTTCTTTTCCCAGAACAACTGTGAAATAATAAGATCAAACATCATCATACTGCAAAAAACATGATCAGTGCTGGTGTTACAGGGACTAACTGACCGGGTTGATTACTTTTTGTTTTGGAGCTTGACAGACTTTTATTCAGCAAGAATGCGTTAAATTGACCAAAAGTGTCAGTAAAGACTAGAAATCGATCGATATATCAAATTACCGATATTTTCCCTGATATTTAAGCATTTTACTAGCCTGGGTGCCAGCCCGAACCCCGCCCACAACATTTTTTGGACAGGAAGTTCGGTCTGGACTCGATCCATTGTGGAGTAATTATGCTCGGCTCCCAGAAGGCCGAGCCAATCAAATTGCCAGGGCGGGCTTTAATCGATGATGGACAGGCTATCTGCGGTTACGTAACCACCCACGTCATCAAAGAGCGCTTGGGTTGAATTGGTTTTCACCAACGATGACTGCAGCTGGAGAAGTAAGATGTTTAGATTCCGCTATCACGTCTGTAATAAAAGAAATCGACAGCGCATTAATTTTAAAAGACGAACAAAGATCGTTTACACTCATTACTTTCCTACTTCCAGTTCCAGCGTGCGTGCAGTTGAACTCTGTTGACAACAATGCGTCGCTCAACATACGTCACTTACTGCGTTGCTCTGATTGGTTGTAGGTCTATCCAATTGAGTGCAGAGTTTTTTTTTTTTACTGGTTCGGTTAAGACACGCCCCATAATTCAAGTGCAATGGAGCAGTATCAGACTCACATTCTGCCTAGAATATGAGTATGACGAAGTCAGGCCAGCATTTTACCATAATCGGATATCGGTTTTGTAATATCGGATTTACCGATAAACGCCGCCATCTTGTGGGCGTTTTGAGAATTGCGCGCAGGATCACCATTACAGCGTATCTGAGGGGAGACGAGACAACGGCATGCACAGGTCAAGTATTCTTACCTGCTTTGCTGTAATTAGTAAACTTTATTTAACATAAGAGCCATTAATGCACAAACTAAATGTGTTACATAAATGCCTAAAATGTAGCTAGTTTTTGCAGCTTGTCTCTAAGAAATAGAGACAAGCTCACGGAGTCACGTAAGATAATCCGTCATGTCCTGTCCCAATAAAGCTGTAACTTTGCATGAATTAAATAATACAGAGCACATGTTGGAAATAAAAGCGCTGAATTTCATTCTCTCTCTGTTGTCTGTGCTCATCATTAGTCTCGTGAAGTCGTCTGTATTTTGCTGTTCACTCAGCGGCTTGATGCACGGCCACCGCATGTAGCTTTCCTGTAGCTCAGTGGTTAGAGCATGGCACTAGCAATGCCAAGGTCATGGGTTCGATCCCAGGGATTGCATATACTCCGATACAAATGTATAGTATAACGCAATGTAAGTCGCTTTGGATAAAAGCGTCTGCCAAATGCATAAATGTAAATGTAAATGTAAACTTTAACAAGATTCACTTATTTAAAACACTGTAATTATATAAACATTAACTATAGAACCATTAATTCGCTAATATACATCCAAGTAAACAACTCTATGGAAATTAATTTATTATCTCCGCGAGCGATCGCAGTTTGAGTATAGTTCTGTGTAAATGCAGAGATAAACAGTGCTTTGTCTGCAGATATTTCATAATCTAGAATGACAAAAACATTATTAATAATTCTGATATAACACACCAGTTAAGAAATACAATAAAATACGATGTTGTTTGTTATATTCCAATATTCCAGAGAATATTATCCAGTTATTTAACATTATCCAGCGAATTATTCTTCACTCTTTAGCCTATTAAACAGCTTAAAAATCTACTAAAACTGTAGTTTAAAATGACTGCAAAGTTGATATGACTCCTCTTTAATTTATTTGCTCCATTTGAAAACAGACATTCTACATTTATTTTGCTTATTGTTAACTTTAGTGTTGCTGCTGATAATTTTTATAAATAATTATTTTTGTAATATGAAGAATAAAATTAACATGACAGACAACTAATTTTCAACAAAAACAGTTTAGTAACAGTTTGTTTTGTTTTCTATGCAAGCAGGGAGTGATTGTTAAAAATAAAATGGTTTGTTCAGTTCAGTGGTGTAAATAAACAGTAAATAAATATCGGTTCTGCATATTGGTTATCAGGCACATAAACACAAATTATCGTATCGGTTCTAAAAAATCAATATCGGTCGATAACTAGTAAAGACATTTATGTTACAAAAGATTCTATTTCAAATAAATGCTGTTCTTTAGAACTTTCTATTCATCAAAGAATCCTGAAAAATAAAATGTATCACAGTTTCCACAAAAATATGAAGCTGTTTTCAACATTGATAATAATCAGAAATGTTTCTTGAGCAGCAAATCATCATTTTAGAATGATTTCTGAAGGATCATGTGACATACATCACATGTGACAAGGATCATACGTATACATGCCAGCTGTGATGTTACCTGTCTGGGCTGGTCAACAGCTTTCTGAGGGTCTGTCTTGACCTTGTTGCTGGGGTGATTTGTAACCTTGGTGACGGGCTGTTTGAAGATGGACGCTGTCTGTCGGACCGGCAGTGACGTGTTCAGATCGGGTTTACCCTGAACAGAAAACAGGCATGTGTTATAAAACATCACAACACAGAAACCAAACAAAAATTTATTTAATGATCATGATCATGCATGTTCACCTTGCTCTGACTGTTATCGTAGCGTATCCGCTGCCTGTTCTTATTCAGTTTGCTCATAAGCATTTTCCCCGTGCGGAAATCGAAGGAACTGAGATCCATGGAGTTTCCCAGATAACGCGCCAGCTGTGGCTTACTCCGAAACTTCTTCCCTGTTGGACTAAAGAGAAAGTTCAAGAAACATTCTTTATTGTTTCACTGCATCTTAAAACATGAAAACCTTTTTTGTTTTACAAATAATTCAACAAGAAAGAAAGATGTGCATTTACACACACACAAAAAAAAACATCAAATTCTATTCTATTGCAAATAGAATTAAAAAACAACAATAGTAATATATGGCACATATGAACAATGAATATCGAGCATACCCAGAAATCACACAAATGTAAAAATGATGTTGGGAGGATTTTTAGGCAAAGAAATACAACAATAAATTCAGACACACTATAAAGATGATTACAAAAACTGTTGGTACCAAAGTAAAGGGGTTTTCAATCTTTTAGATGCCACGAATCCCTAAATATGATTATCCTAATGCGAGGGACCCCCATATTAAAATGTAAAATGCAGCTATATATTTATATGTATAAAGACCCAATTTATACGGTGAGAAATTAACATTATAAATGTGTAAAATACATTTAAAAATACTTTTTTTTTTCTCGTAATTGGGTGGGTATATACTGTTGCAAGAAAAAGTATGTGAACCACTTGCAGAATCTGAAAATGTGAATAATTTTAATAAAATAAGAGGGATAATTAAAAATGCATGTTATTTTTTGTTTAGTACTGTCCTGAGTAAGATATTTCACATAAAAGATGTTTGCATTTAGTTCACAAGACAAAACAATAGCTGAATTTATTAAAATAACCACATTCATAAGTATGTGAACCCTTGATTCTCAATACTGTGTGTGGTTACCTGATGATCCACGACTGTTTTTTTTGTTTTGTGATGGTTGTTCATGAGTCTCTTGTTTGTTCTGAACAGTTAAACTGAACTCTGTTCTTCAGGAAAATCCTCCAGCTCCTGCAGATTCTTCAGTTTTCGAGGATTTTTTGCATATTTGAACTCTTTCCAGCAGTGACTGAATGATTTTGAGATCCATCTTTTCACACTGAGGACGACTGAGGGACTCAAACTCAACTATTAAAAAAGGTTCAAACATTCACTGATGCTCCAGAAGGAAACACGATGCATTAAGAGTCGGGGGGTGAAAACTTTTTAATTTAAAGATCAAGGTAAATTGTACTTATTTTGTCTTCCGGGAAACATGCAAGTATCTTCTGTTGCTTCCGAAGGGAAGTACTAAATGAAAAACAATATTTCAATCAAATTAGAAAAATTGGGACATCTTCATCCTGTTCAAAAGTTTTCACCCCCCGACTCTTAATGCATCGTGTTTCCTTCTGGAGCATCAGTGAATGTTTGAACCTTTTTTAATAGTTGAGTTTGAGTCCCTCAGTCGTCCTCAAATGGATCTGAAAATCATTCAGTCACTGCTGGAAAGGGTTCAAATATGCAAAAATACTTGAAAACTGAAGAATCTGCAGGAGCTGGAGGATTTTTCTGAAGAACAGAGTTCAGTTTAACTGCTCAGAACAAACAAGAGACTCATGAACAACATCACAAAACACACAAACAGTCGTGGATCATCAGGTAACCACACACAGTGTTGAGAATCAAGGGTTCACATACTTATGAATGGGGTTATTTTAATAAATTCAGCTATTGTTTTGTCTTGTGGATTATATGTAAACATCTTTTATGTAAAATATCTTCCTCAGGACAGTACTAAATAAAAAATAACATGCATTTTGTATAATCCCTCTTATTTTATTAAAATTAGTCACATTTTCAGATTCTGAAAGTGGTTCACATACTTTTTCTTGCAACTACATATAATTTGTATTATTATTATTATTAATGAGGCGATTAATAATCTCACAGGTATGCAGTCCCATCACTTACCACACTGTTATGCAATTAAAATGAGCAACTATTTATCATTAATACAGTGCAGACTCGAATATAAACGACAGTCAGACTATAAGGAAATACTTATTCAACTTAAACTAGCACAAAACAATAGTTAAACTAAATCAATAGAGAGGATCAAAACAAAAACATTGTTAGCATGCCTGCTAACGCAGATTAGCGATCAGTGCTAACTCGCACGAGATGCCAAAACACGATGCGTTTGATTCACGCGCGACAAACAACAATAATCTGGAATGATAACGTACTGGAGTACTCAGTTCACCAATTGAGGTCGGATTGGTAATTGTTAACTAATAAATAAATGCAGTTTTTTGTCTCGGCTCGCTGGTCTCCGGCTAATCCCGCTGCAGTACCTAAAATAATAGACATCACTTTTCCCCGCGGACAAGCCCGACTTTCTGGTCACTTCTTCCCTTTTCCAACCATTTGGGAGAGCCGAGCACTCCCACCTTTTCCTCTCCATGTTTCTCCCGGAGTCTCTCTGGAAGGAAAAGCTGTGAATGTTTAGGGTTAAAGGCGGCCGGTCGCTGCTCTCTAGTATCCGCTCACCTCACGACCTTCTGACTCATGATGACTCTCACGAACTGGGAGTCGATTCGGAGTTCATTCATTTGCGGAGCTGGTAGAAGCATGTAGATCGACTTCAAAAGAAACTCAAACAAGGACAAATACATGAAAACGTGTTTGTGGTAATTCTCGGTAGACGATTGTTGCTTAAGAAAGGATTGCGATGGTTGGTGACTCGTGGAATCGGATCATATGATTCAGTTAGATTCGACTCGCTGTATCAATAAAGTTGTTCAATGTCATATGTAAAAGACAGAAAACCTTTTAAAGTAGCCTATATATATTTTTTAAAGAAAGTAGCCCATAAAATATCTGACTATATGTAGAATATATAGCATAATTTTTTTTAATAAATCTGCCACTCATGAATTGAAAGATTTGATTAAAAAATTTATCCATTTCAAATCCTGATCTTTTTTTTATTTTTATTTTTTACTAATTATTAGTGCTGTCTACGGAAGAGGATTTGGGCCAAGCAATAATAAAAAAATAAAAACATTTCGAGATTAAAGTTGTTAAATTTAGAGAAAAAACTCGTTAAATTTTGAGAAAAAATCGAAATAAAATGTTGAGAATAAACTCATTAAATAACGAGGAAAAACTCGTTAAATTATGAGAACAAATTCGTTAAATTATGACATTTTTCTCATAATTTAACGAATATGTTCTCGTAATTTAACAACTTTGTTCTCGTAATTTAACGACTTTTTTCTCATAATTTAATGAATTTGTTCTTGTAATTTAACGAGTTTTTTCCTCGTAATTTAATGAGTTTATTCTCAACATTTTATTTCGACTTTTTTCTCGAAATTTAACGAGTTTTTTCTCATAATTTAACGAATTTGTTCTCGTAATTTAACGACTTTTTCCTCATAATTTAATGAGTTTATTCTCAACATTTTATTTCGACTTTTTTCTCGAAATTTAACATTTTTCTCATAATTTAACGAATTAGTTCTCGTAATTTAACAACTTTTTTCTCATAATTTAATGAGTTTATTCTCAACATTTTATTTCGACTTTTTTCTCGAAATTTAACGAGTTTTTTCTCATAATTTAATGAATTTGTTCTCGTAATTTAACGAGTTTTTTCCTCGTAATTTAACGAGTTTATTCTCAACATTTTATCTCGACTTTTTTCTCGAAATTTAACGACATTTTTCTCATAATTTAATGAGTTTATTCTCAACATTTTCTCTCGAAATCTAACGACATTTTTCTCATAATTTAATGAATTTGTTCTCGTAATTTAACGACTTTTTCCTCATAATTTAATGAGTTTATTCTCAACATTTTATCTCGAAATTTAACATTTTTCTCATAATTTAACAACTTTCTTCTCGTAATTTAACAAGTTTATTCTCAACATTTTATCTCGACTTTTTTCTCGAAATTTAACATTTTTCTCATAATTTAACAAATTTGTTCTCGTAATTTAACAACTTTTTTCTCGTAATTTAATGACTTTATTCTCAACATTTTATCTCGACTTTTTTCTCGAAATTTAACAACTTTAATCTCGAGATGGTTTTATTTTTTTATTATTGCTTGGCCCTAATCCTCTTCCGTAGCTGTCAAATCGATTGCATCTAACATAAAAGTTTATAATTATACATGTATGTGTGTGTGCATATATATATATATATAAACTTATTTTAGATGCAATTAATCACGATTAACCGATTTGACAGCACTAATAATTATGTAAAGTAATGAGGTTAATGTAAAATCAGGTTAATATTGGTAAACTCGTGCACATGTATAAAAGGTGATGGTTACACTTTATTTTAAGGTGTCCTTGATACAGTGTAATTATACATTTAAGCACTGAGTAATGTTAATTACTATATAATTAGCCGGGTTGCGGTTTGGTTCAGGCTTAGTTGCATGTAACTATGCATAATTTACTGATATTACTACAGTAAGTCCATGAAACATGTGTAACAAGAACACAAATGAAGTGATCATAAAGCATAAACACATCAAACTTATTTTCTTTAATTTATTAACAAGCACCACCATTAAACCCGCCGCTGAGCAGATGACACGGAGAACACAACAGAAGTAAAAACACAGCTCAGGTCCACGATGACGTTATTAATTATATAATTACAGTGGAAACAAATGGTGAAGCTTTATAGAAACATCAAAAACACCTCATTATTATACATCATTCTGTGATCTTACTCTTTTCGTGAGTACTGAATCCACACTGTAAAATCATGAGGGGAAAATGGATCGAACGCTCCAAAAAATAAATATCACATTGTTCGTTAGCGCTGATGAACTAGTCCGTTTCATGCGACAGATTGGTTTCATTATCAACAGCAGTGAAGAGCGTCTCCATCTTCAATCCGTCTAAATCGAGACTGACCTACAGGAACATGAAGCAATATCAGTGAGACAGACACATTCAGACTGATTTGAGCAAAAACAACTCAAATTCTTGTAGTTTTTGTTGACTTAAAGGGTTAGTTCACCCAAAAATGAAGATTCTGTCTTTTATTACCCACCCTCATGTCGTTCCACACCCGTAAGACCTTCGTTCATCTTCAGAACGCAAATTAAGATATTTTTGATGAAATCCGATGGCTCAGTGAGGCCTGCATAGAGAGCAATGACATTTCCTCTCTCAAGATCCATTAATGCACTAAAAACATATTTAAATCAGTTCATGTGAGTACAGTGGTTCAATATTAATATTATAAAGCGACGAGAATATTTTTGGTGCGCCAAAAAAACAAAATAATGACTTATTTAGTGATGGCCGATTTCAAAACACTGCTTCAGGAAGCTTCGGAGCGTTATGAATCAGCGTGTCGAATCATGATTCGGATCGCATGTCAAACTGCCAAACTGCTGAAATCACGTGACTTTGACGCTCCGAACCGCTGATTCGACACACTGATTCATAACGCTCCAAAGCTTCCTGAACCAATGTTTTGAAATCGGCCATCACTAAATAAGTCGTTATTTTGTTTTTTTGGCGCACCAAAAATATCGCTTTATAATATTAATATTGAACCACTGTACTCACATGAACTGATTTAAATATGTTTTTAGTACATTAATGGATCTTGAGAGAGGAAATGTTATTGCTCAGGCCTCACGGAGCCATCGGATTTCATCAAAAATATCTTAATTTGTGTTCTGAAGATGAACGAAGGTCTTACGGCTGTGGAATGACATGAGGGTGAGTAATTATAATTAATGACAGAATTTTCATTTTTGGGTTAACTAACCCTTTAAATCTGATTCTAACAAAAAAGATTTTCATTTTATACAAAAGTGACGATGCAAATAAGTGAATTCAGGTCATAACTCTAGACTGTATAATGAGAGATAAACATGACAAACCTTCATCTATTCATCCTTCTTGAACTTTCCGTTGATGTAGGGAACGTAGTCCAGGATCACCCTCCAGTCTGTGAAGTGGACGAGAGCAACACCTCCGACCCCACCCCAGACCGCAAGCGTGGGAACCCTGGACACCATCAGATTCCACATCAAGCCTAATGCATCATATTTCATACGCACATTTCTAAAGGCCTCTAAATGATCAACTTTGTTGTTGCACACAATCTGCTACAGTCCTTCTGTCGCCTGACTTTTATAATTAGTATAAATTGTACAAATGTCCTCCTTTAGCTCGCGCTTCATGTGTCTTTAAGCTGATTTTTGATTCTGTGATTAAGCAAATGTAAGAATAACTTTAATATTGTTAGTAATATTTCAACTGGACTGAAGCAACTTCGGTTTACTTGATTACCAAGACAATTTTTTAGAGAAATCATGAGTCAAATATGATCATCAGGCTTTTGAGGAAGGTTTATTTTCATCATTGCATTATATGTTTTAAAACCAAAGAGCTTTGATCATAAAACTAAGCATTTAAATATCATCTTAATAAGACATATTATTGGCAGATATTGATACTTATACAACAGTTCTTTAACCCTCGTGTTCAAATTCACTACCCTTTCGTTATGTTCGGGATGAAAACATCCACTAACTTAAACTGCTGTAAAAATGTATCAGATAAATATTTTTTTCAATTTTTTTTTGCATAAATCTGTTAAAAGTACTAAATGTTTTTTTAAAAATCCAGGATTTTTACTCTTTAATTTCCAAGTTCATAAATGATGTCACTGATTTGGGAAAAAAAAAAAAAAAAAAAAACACAAAATGAAAATACTGTGGTTCAATAAATATTTTACATAAATAATATGCCGTATTTGGTTTTGAGAAAGGGTCTGTCAATAGTATCAGTGAAAGTTACATTATTACACCATTAGATGGCGGCAAAGACACTTTATGAGTGAGTCAGAACAAGGAAGATGTTTTAGCGCTGTGATCCTCTTAACTTTTACAAGGATAAAGATATCGCTTTTTAAAAGAATTGCTCTCATAATACAATAAGCTTCAATTTAGTTCTGAATTAGTTCTGAAGTGACGGATTAGAATTAGTAACGGAGGCCTGAGCTCATCTGTTAAAGGAACACTCCACTTTTTTTGAAAATAGGCTCATTTTCCAACTCCCCTAGAGTTAAACAGTTGAGTTTTACCACTTTCGAATCCATTCAGCCGATCTCCGGGTCTGGCGGTACCACTTTTAGCATAGCTTAGCATTGAATCTGATTAGACCGTTAGCATCTCGCTCAAAAATGACCAAAAGGTTTCAATATTTTTCCTATTAAAAACTTGACTCTTCTGTAGTTATATCGTGTACTAAGACTGACGGAAAATGAAAAGTTGCGATTTTCTAGGCCGATATGGCTAGGAACTATACTCTCATTCCGGCGTAATAATCAAGGAACTGTCCATATTGCATGGCTACGAGTGTGATATTACATTTATACAACAGTTTGTAAATAAATAAACAATCAAACTGAAAGAAGAACTGTCAACTTGAGATTTGAATCCGTGGCGGAAGGGTTTTTAAAGACACTCTGTTGTCGTTTCTTATTTATTTACACACTCGTGCCGTCAAACTGTTGTATAAATGCAATATCACACTCGTAGCCGTGCAATATGGCTCTATATCAGCACTCTGTGATTACCTACGGCCGAATCACAGCCATATATGAGCCATTTGCTCATTTTGCACCTCTGAATAAAACTGAGCTCCATATTCTCACTATATGAGGCATAAAAGCCTGATGTAGGGGAGAGCGGGGTAAGTTGTCACACTGTCTAACATTTACTGAGCACCATACATCACAATGGTATAAATGTCAAACCAAATGAAAGAAGGCAGTCTTGGGCACATATGTTGTATTCATTACATTTTCATATCTTATCTCATTACGGAGTTGTAGACTGTTGAATAGAGAATGTGCACTTGTGACAATTTGGGTAAGTTGTCACACTAGATTATCTAAAAATAAGAACGCAACTACTGAATTGTGATTATTGATTTTAATTTTTAAATTCAAACCAGAACTGGAAATATATACAATCATGTCTAGAGAATTTGGAAAAACAATTATTTCAATCCAAACACATTAAGTGGCAAGACTTTACTTTGAACTTTAAACTCAAACGTTCTCTGGCTTGCACAGAGATCCATGATAACTGAAGGAATACTGCAGATAACTCGCTTAATTTAACATGTTTCATCTCTGAACATACCTGACTTAACATGCTGAACCTCTTTTTTGAGCATGTTCTATGTGTTTATTTGTACTGGGGCAAGTTGTCACATGTGACGACTTGCCCCAAACTGACATGTGTGCTAATGTTGGCTAAATCTCAAGGTTCGCTCAACACAGGACGTCAGCAAAAAATATCAAAAGACACGTTATTGTCTCCTCTATGTTGTGCAAAATAATAATTTTTAACATTCATACCAAACAAAGTTGTATTGCATAAAATTTAAAGTGCAAATTTTTTACTTTTTAACCCAAAAAATAAGCAAATTGTGCTAACCTCAGATTAGTACGGAAGAGGATTAGGGCCAAGCAATAATAAAAAAATAAAACCATTTCGAGATTAAAGTTGTTAAATTTCGAGAAAAAAGTCGAAATAAAATGTTGAGAATAAACTCGTTAAATTACGAGAAAAAAGTCGTTAGATTATGAGAACAAATTCGTTAAATTATGAAAAAAAAGTAATATATTTCTCATAATATAACGAATTTGTTCTGGTAATTTAACGAATTTTTTCTCGTAATTTAATGACTTTATTCTTAACATTTTATCTCAACTTTCTCGAAATTTAACAACATTTTTCTCATAATTTAACTAATTTGTTCTCGTAATTTAACAACTTTATTCTCATAATTTAATGAGTTTATTCTCAACATTTTCTCTCAACTTTTTTCTAGAAATTTAACAAATTTGTTCTCGTAATTTAAAGACTTTTTTCTCGTAATTTAATGACTTTATTCTCAACATTTTATCTCGACTTTCTCGAAATTTAATGACATTTCTCATAATTTAACGAATTTGTTCTCGTAATTTAACGACTTTATTCTCAACATTATCTCGACTTTCTCGAAATTTAATGACATTTCTCATAATTTAACGAATTTGTTCTCGTAATTTAACGACTTTATTCTCAACATTATCTCGACTTTTTTCTTGAAATTTAACGACATTTTTCTCATAATTTAACTAATTTGTTCTCGTAATTTAACAACTTTATTCTCATAATTTAAAGACTTTATTCTCAACATTCTCAACTTTTTTCTCGAAATTTAACAAATTTGTTCTCGTAATTTAAAGACTTTGTTCTCGTAATTTAAAGACTTTATTCTTAACATTTTATCTCGACTTTCTCGAAATTTAATGACATTTCTCATAATTTAACGAATTTGTTCTCGTAATTTAACGACTTTATTCTCAACATTATCTCGACTTTTTTCTTGAAATTTAATGAGTTTTTTTCTCGTAATTTAACGACTTTATTCTCAACATTTTATCTCGACTTTTTTCTCGAAATTTAACGACATTTTTCTCATAATTTAACTAATTTGTTCTCGTAATTTAACAACTTTATTCTCATAATTTAATGAGTTTATTCTTAACATTTTCTCTCAACTTTTTTCTCGAAATTTAACAAATTTGTTCTCGTAATTTAAAGACTTTTTTCTCGTAATTTAATGACTTTATTCTTAACATTTTATCTCGACTTTCTCGAAATTTAATGACATTTCTCATAATTTAATTTGTTCTCGTAATTTAACGACTTTATTCTCAACATTTTATCTCGACTTTTTTTTGTATTTGACTACAGAAGAAGAAGTCACACAAAGTGGCTATTTGATTTCTGAGATAGAGCCTCTAGTTTTAGAGTTATGAAGAGTGACAACTTACCCCGCTCTCCCCTATCAAATATAGTACATCAAACACACACAAACACTTTTTTATATATATATCAGGCCTTACATGTTTATATTCATAATATTAAGAAACCAAGACTAGAATACAGATAGAGGTTAAGGGAGCATTACTATAAATAATAACAGAAAATTAAGAAAAAATTTCAGTCAGGCTGTAAAATATTCCTAAAGATCAAAAGCTGCTTATTATTCTTTAGATTTAATTGAAAAGTTTAAGAAAGAAACATTTTAATCACCATTACTGACCTTTTATCGTTTGTACTGATGACTGTTGTTTAGATAAACCCATGCCAATAAAGAAACATATTCAAAATCACACACTAGAGGATTAAACAAACATCATAAACTGAAGTTCATCAGTGTTATCGTGACCTGAGCTCGTTAGCTTAGCTTAGCTACAGTCAGGTCGAGACAAGGACAAAACGACTAAAACCAATGAATCAAGAGAAAATACTGATAAAACAGAGGGCTTCTCCCGCTGTGTGGACTTTTACCGTGTTCTTACCATGTTTTCGCGATAGACGCGTATTTCTGTCCGATTATTTTGCCCAACATTATCAGCTGTGTGAGGCGAGCAGGACGCGGAGAGCAGCAGGCGCACCGGAAACTGCGGAGGAAGCGTCATCAGCCCCGCGACGTGAGCGGAAATTCTCAGTTACATATTAAAAGTCTCTAAATTAAAAGTCTTTAAAATGGCGTTTTAAAGTCACGCGTTCCAAAGAAGATGCGTATTCATATAATGGCTGTTATTCTAAAAAAAAAAGACAATAATAAATAGCCAATTTTGTATATGATAGTTAGAAAATAAAGGCATATATATTACATATTTAAAACAGTAATATTCTACTAAACAAACTAATCTTGACGAACTATGTATCATTTAAAAGCTTAGAATCTCTAGTTGTCATATTTGGTGACTGATTCTGTCACAGAGGAGCAGTAATTTATCAATTTGCAACAAGAATATCATCATACTCATAAAGCATGCTCAGACCTTTATTTTGAAATTGAGATGAACATGAAACATGTTTGTTTTTATGTTCAAAAGATAACATCCATTCAATTTTTTGAGGAAAAAAAGGTCTGAAAATGTTTTTAATAGAAAAAAAAAGACATTTATGATTGTGGCGGCCATCTATAAACCACATACATGTTGTTTTTATGTTTATTAGAGGCTGAATTCATATCAAATTCTTCTCATACTACTTCTATATAGGATGTCTACTTCATAAATAGTATGACAATAATGGAACTATATGGTTCAGATCACTCCATATATGGAAATGGAGACGCCCTTATATGGTCACTTGAGTGTCACCTAGTGAAAAAAAGTGGTACTGCACCCAAACAATCTTACTGAAAGCTCATTTTTTGAGAAATCAACCTGAAATTTGGAACACAACTTGTGCTTTGATTTCCTTGCAGTTTTAGAGTAAAACTTGTTTTGTAAAATATATATTTACATTTTCTGTTTCACTTACATTAGTTATTTCACTTCTACAATAATCTGCCATCTTTAAAACAAGTCCAGCCTTATGTCTATATTCCAAAGTATTCTTGAATTACAACCATTTCAGTTTGGATAGTGCATTTTCATGTCTATAAAAAAAGTGGGGTGAGAGTTGTGAACAGAAGAAAAGTGACATGTGACGCGCTTGATGTCCAGCAGGAGGCGCTGTGAGACTAAACACGTGTTAACAATTATATACAAGATGTCCTTGTTATAGTGTAATTATACATTAAAGTACCAAGTAATATTAATTACTTACTAGGGTTACTTGTAGTTACTATAACTATAGGCACAGTTATGCATAATTACATGCAGCTAAACCTTTGGTTTAGCTGCATGTAATTATGCATAACTGTGCCTATAGTTATAGTAACTACATGTAACACGTGTAACAAGGACACTAAAATAAAGTGTTACACATATAATTCAATGCAATGACGATTGAGAGATGAACAAATAAAGCCTGATGGATCAATTTTTTGAGCCACAAGCTGAAGGTGTGTGTTTTTACAATTAAGATTTTGCATGTAATTTACATTTTTTGGCTTCTAATATTTGCTGATATTTAAGTGACTACAGGGGGTCAAATGTCAAATCTGTCAAATGCATTTGCATAAATGTCATTTATGTAAAATGAATGTTTTTTGTCCCTTACAAACACTGAATGCATCAGAATTTTGTCTAAATCACAAAATGATATATATTTTCACGTATAAACACCCATTTAAATACTGTGAAAAATGTATATTATAAATCTGTAAAATATTTAGTTTCTATTTCAGTACATCATTGTGTTTTACTCACTGNCTATACTGATGTATTTTATTATTTATATCTAATTATTTCAATCAAATCTATTCATTATTTAAACTATTTATTTTAATCAATTTATTATTTATTTAGTTTGATCTTATTTTTTAGTTTTAGTCAAGTTATTTGTATCAAATTTATTTTATTTAACATTTTAACTTTTTTATTTCAATCAAATGTTATGTAGTTATGAATTTTTAATTTATTTGAATTAATCAAATGTAATATTTATTTTTATTTAAAGAATTTATTTTAATAAAATGTATTCATGTTTTTTTTTATTAATTTATTATTTAAATAATTGTATTTGTTTTAATTTTTTACTTTAATAAAATGTATT
>RJVU01018580.1:1324199-1336406 GCA_003731715.1 Anabarilius grahami | reverse complement strand
TATCTTTTATAATTTAATTATTAATTTATATTACATATTAATTTATTTTATTTATAATCAAATTACTTTCCCTCTTTTTTAATTACTGAATAAATCAAATTACTGTGAACAGACAGAAAAAGAATTAGGGATAAAATACTATATAATTCAGGCCAATTATATAAGAAGAAACACTTCAAACAGATGCAATAAAATAAATCACTCAAAAATGTATTTTGGATGGTTTCTTTCCACTAGTTATGGAAATCCAAAAAGCCCTAAATCGACCAATGCATAAAAAAAAAATAAAAATGTTTTTGCCTGTAGTGTCTTGCCTTTTGAACCCCAAACATTTCAATCACTCATGCAACAAATCCGTCCTCCTCCCCTTGCGGCCCAATCAGGCGGCCTGACCACAGACAGATCTCCGCGGTTCTGCTCGTGCCTGAGCACTGATCGGAGGTCAGCCGCACACACTGACCTCGCACTTGCTGCTCCAGGTTGAGAATAACGTTTACGGCCTGGTGCAGGATGAGCAGTTTGGTCTGAGGTTTCTCATTGCTCAGGTGCAGCTGGCACATGCGGCCCAGCTCTTTGAAGGCCTCGTTGATGTCGCGCACGCGCAAACGCTCACGGGCGTTATTGGCCACACGCCGCTCTTTCTCCCGCTCCGCCTTCACCTCCACCGGCAAGTCCTCGTCATCCTCGTCTTCTTGACTTCATGGGTCAGAGGAACAGAGGGGTGAGAAGGGGTCACAGGTAAAACAATCACGGCACACTGAGAAAACAGGGAGCGACTCGTGTTTTTCTCAGCGTTACCTCGCCTCAATGTTTTAAAATGGACCAATCAGAAGCTGCTGGAAGTGGGATTGGCAAGTAAACTGAGTATTTACAGATGCAAGTGTAACTGTTATATACAAATGGTCAAAAGTTTGGAATAATTAAGACTTTTTAATGTTTATGAAAGTCTCTTCTGCTCACCAAGGCTGCATTTATTTGATCAAAAATACAGTAAAAATTGTGAAATATTATTAAAATTTAAAACAGCTGTTTTCTATGTGAATATCTAGTATTCCTGTGATCAAAGCTGAAATTTTTCATCATTACTCCAGTCTTCAGTGTCACATGATCCTTCAGAAATCATTCTAATATGATGATTTGCTGCTCAAGAAACATTTATGATTATTATCAATGTTAAAACAGCTTCATATTTATGTGGAAACCGTGATACACTACCATTCAAAAAGGTACTAAAGATAAAAAAAAAAAAGTTTTTATTTAGCAAGGATGCATTAAATTGACCAAAGTGACATTTATAACGTTACAAAAGATTCGATTTCAAATAAATGCTGTTTTCAAACTTTCTATTTATCAAAGAATCATGAAAAATAAAATGTTTCACAGTTTCCACAAAAATATGAAGCTGTTTTTAACATTAATAATCATAAATGTTTCTTGAGCAGCAAATCATCATATTAGAATGATTTCTGAAGGATCATGTGACACTGAAGACTGGAGTAATGATGCTGAAAATTCAGCTTTGATCACAGAAATAAACTACAATTCACTATATTTTCACACAGAAAACAGGTAATTTACATTGTAGAAATATTTCACAATTTTTACTGTATTTTTGATCAAATAAATGCAGTCTTGGAGAGCAGAAGAGACCAGTAGTGTTTATTTATAACCTCTGGAATTAAATGAAGGTGCACAGGGCGGGCAGGTACCTCGATCGCGTACAGCTTTTTCCATCTTTCTTCTCATCGTCTGATTTATCCGCAATAGACAGGTTCTCATCATCTTCCTTATCTTCCCGCTTTATATCCGAGCTGGAGGAGTGAGAGGAGCGAGGCAGAGACAGACCTGACAGACAAACACAAGATGAGATTAGCAATAGAAAATGCTGATCACACAGTGTGACAGCAGCACTGTGAAACCATCCTGTAAAAGTGATGAGTTTAAGTTTTTGGGATGTTAAATTTAGACTCATAATTCACTGTGTTACTTTCAAAACATCAACTGGTCTGTTTGAGCTGCCCGAAATGTCAACGTCTGACCCAACCCACGCCGTGAGTTTAGGACTTTTTCTTTGTAAACCTTGTGTTTTAGCCACATTGTTTTCATTTACTGTTTTACATTTACATTAGTGATGCATTGAAAACAAATTTAAAGTTCAGAAACCGGAAATAATCTTAATTTAATAATCTGTTAATTAATCATATTTAATAATCAAATAAAAATAAGTTGTATACAAACCTTTAAATTGCACATAAGGCAGTTTTATATAAACTTTATAATGATATAATTATGTTTCTACTCCAATTCATTGTTGAATTTATAGAATTTCATTGTTAAATTAAATGTATCTAGTAGACTAGTAAACTGGTCATTGAATGGCTTTTCTGGAGTTTTTTCCATTTTATTTGCCAAATATTTCTAGTTGCTTAAATTTTGGTGCATCACTGATTTACATTTATGCATTTAGCAGACGCTTTTATCCAAAGCAACTTACGTTACATTCAAGGTTTACATTTTATCGGTTCGTGCATTCCCTGGAAATCGAACCCATGAACTTGGCATTTTTTAACTACAGGAATGCTTTATAAGTTGTGTATGAAAAGCATGAATGATACAAAAAATCTTGCTGCATGCTTGTCCATTAAAATACACAAAGCACATCATTTATGAATATAAATCATGCCACAGTAACGAAAATGAGCATTATGATTCAAAGAGCAGCACTGACTGGTAAAGACGTCGGACTGGGAAGTGGGCGGAGCCTGATGGGAGGCGTGGTGTCCCTGCAGGAGAGCGCTGGACTGTGGTAAACCTGCGTCATCACTGAGATTTGACATCTAGAGAAAAGAGGAGGAGACGTGTTCATTCACACTGATCAACACTCAATAGTGAGCATCTGCCTTCTCACTATATCAGGATATGAACTTTATCTGGGTGTCACTTCATTTCATTTTAGAAACTCAAAGGTCTTCACTACAACCCGTCAAAATAAAAGTCTGGTTTAACTTGGTTTAAGAAATACATTGCTATTATACAGCAAAATAAAAACAGAATTTGAGGAAAAAATAAAATAGAATTTAGAATGGTCTGCAGATTGGTAAGGTTTGAAACAAAGCCACGGTAATACGTTAACACTCACCAAGCCGGGCAGACGGCTGACGAGCCCGAAGGCCTGACTGAGGGAGCCCAGGGCCGCTGCACCAGCTGGATGTCCAGAGACGGCTGCGCTCAGTAAACTGTGCATGTCTGTGCCTACCGCATGGCTCCTCAAAACATGAAGCGCTTCACCTAGACGGTCATCCATCTTACTCTGTAAAGAAGACAAATTACTCAAGCTGCCACAGAGGCAAAGTTTATCAAAGGCACAACAAGCCAGTATGTGATAGCGCTTGCCATTGAAAACGTTATTTTTGTACATACATGCAAACACATGCATATGCATACACAGATGTACACATGCATGCATACACAGAAATATGACATGCATGCATACACAGACATATACATGCATGCATATACATGCATGCATACACAGGCATACATACAGAGGCATACACATGCATGCAAACAGAGAAATATAACATGCATGCAAACACAGACATACACATGCATGCACAGACATACACAGGCATGCATACACAGAAATATAACATACATGCATACGCAGACATACACAGACATGCACAGGCATGCATACACAGACATACACAGGCATGCATACACAGACATACACAGGCATACATACAACAGGCATGCATACACAGACATACATACACAGGCATGCATACACAGGCATGCATACACAGACATACATAGACAAACACAGACAAACACATGCATGCATACATATGAATTATATATTGTACAACAGCACACAGTAAAAACGTTTAAAATTAAGGTGTGTGTTCATAAGGACTACAAAGTCATACATTCAAAGCAATGCAACTACTTTGGATTACACCAGTCATTTGCAAACAGCTTTGATATACGGTGACACAGTTAAACATACCGGTGCCTGCAGTCCTGTCTCAAATCCAGGCGATGGAGCAGGCTGAGAAGAACCTTTGGGCCACTGAGATGCAGAGGCTAAAGACACAAACACAGAAGTCAATAAAGCCCAGAACAGCCTCATGAGTGCTGGCTGAAACAGTGTTGACAGTGTCGCACAGCAGATGGCACCACAGAGCCATTTACAAAGAGAAGAACGTTCAGGAAACCCACCAGCAACATTTGAAGGAGAGCCCACAGGGGTGGAAGGGGTCGAGGAGAAGCTGTTGCCGTTATTGTCAGAGGGATATATCTAAAAAAACAACAGACAATATTTGTGTCTATCACAGTGTTATTTTTAATACATCACCCAAAAACATTTAATCATTTAACAGAGTAATTCCAGAAATATCACATTTATGATTAAACGCAGAACTCACCGAAGCAAGAGCTTTTCCGATCTCAGCGCCGGAGCTCCCTGCATTTCCACCTCGGTTTACTGTGTTGACAGAGAATGAAGCTGGTGTTTATAGGTGAATTACTCAAACGGGAGCAGGTCACAGCAGTAAAGCTCTGGTTTGTGGTCGAGTCAGGGTGGAGCGTCTTACCCATGATGCTGTCGCTTCCGTTTATGGGCGGCGTGTGGTTGGGAACGCCGTATCCTGCAGAAGCGGAATGGAAGCTGGAGGGTATGTTGACCTCGCTCCCGTGCAGAGGGTAGTTCTGCGGCGACAGGGGCAACGGCTGGCGCTTCTGCGGACGAAACACAGACATTAAATTATTCATGAGCACGTGGCGAACGTGTTATCATATCTATCATCTGGCTCTGGTGCTGCCAAAAAGTCATTCAGACATTAGAAACATTCGATTGCTTTTCCACATGAAGGTCTGCGGTAATTAAGCTGCATTTTTTCTGTGGTCTCTGACTCATCAGACAAGGAAAAAAAACATGGAGATGATGTAATCAGGACCTTTTTCCAAGTTTTAGAAACTTGATCAGAGATGTAGAAACTTGCTTTTCATTTATACACAGTACATTTCGTTACATTTAATAAATCAAAATCACTTTATGGTTCCAGAATGCTCCAATTGACTCAATATTTTAAATGAACAATAATTTATATAAATGTTTTCTGTGATCTCTGGATCATTAGAATGGGAAAAAAAAATCATCTTCAGGACCCTTTTTTTTTTTTTAACCAAATGAATCAGAGATCATGTTCAAAAACAGTGTGAATGTTTCAAAGTTTATTAGATATGAAGCTAACTCAGCAAACTACAGAAGATAAGTGTCAATATTCAGTTCAAATACATTAGAAATAGTCAATTTCTCTTCATCGCTGGACGTTTGGCTCACCTGTGGGTTTATGGAGGAGAACGGGGCCGGCTGACCGATGTGAGGCGAGTTACTCATAACAGGAGGATATCCAGACTGACTCCAATGATCCGGAAGTCCATCTGATAAACCAAAAACAAAAATTATATACAGAGTTTCAATCCATCGCTATCTTCAGTCACACTTCAGTTTAGGGTCCAATTCTCACTATTAACTATGACTTTTGCCTCAATAAACCTCTAATTGCTGCTGATTAATAGTAAGGTAGTTGTTAAGTTTAGGATTAGGAATAGCATTAATATCTGCTTTATAAATACTAATAAACAGCCAATTTCCTAGTAATATGCATGCTAATAAGCAACTAGTTAATAGTGAGAATTGGACCCTAAACTAAACTTCTGTGTGTGTACATACCTTGCATGTTAAAAAAGCCTGGATAAAGGTTTCCAGCTTTAGATCCGGGGTATCCGGTGCTGTCCTGGTTATAGTCCTCACCGGTGGAGCCTGGATAAGCCTGCCAAGCAGAAGAAATAAAAGCTGGGATTTAGGTCATGAGAATGTGATGTGGAATGGACTGAAAGTCATTTGATCGTCCAGAAGATGTGGTTCTGCTTTAGCCCGCAGTATGTGTGCATGTGCAATACATTAGGAAACATTCATCGGAGACCAGAGAATCCGGACTGGAGGGAAAGTCCAAAATAACCACACCGACTACAACAACACGTCAATGGCGAGTGACCTGAGAAGAGTTACCATAAATATGACAATATATATATATAAAATGTTTTATCAAAAAATAGAATTAAAGGGTTAGTTCACCTAAAAATGAAAATTCTGTTATTAATTACTCACCCTCATGCCGTTCCACACCCGTAAGACCTTCATTCATCTTTAGAACACAAATTATTATTTGATAAAATCCGATGGCTCAGTGAGGCCTTCATTGACAGCAAGATAATTAACACTTTCAATGCCCAGAAAGCTACTAAAGACATATTTAAAACAGTCCATGTGACTACAGTGGTTCAACATTATTGTTATGAAGCAACGAGAATACTTTTTGTGCGCCAAAAACAACAAAATAGCGACTTGAAGCTTTACGAAACTTTTGTTTCGAATCAGTGATTCAGAGCGCTAAAATCCCATGATATAAGTGTTTTGAAACTTCAATAGTTCACGTGACTTTAGCAGTTTGTTACACGCTCCGAACCACTGATTCAAAACAAATGATTCGTTAAGCTTTGAAGCTTCATGAAGCAGTGTTTTGAAATCGCCCATCACTAGATATTGTTGAATAAAGTTGTTATTTTGGGCGCACAAATGTATTCTCGTCGCTTCATAATATTAAGGTTGAACCACTGTAGTCACATGAACTTTTAAATATGTCTTCAGTAGCTTTCTGGGCATTGAAAGTGTTAATTATCTTGCTGTGAATGCAGGCCTCACTGAGCCATCGGATTTCATCAAAAATATCTTAATTTGTGTTCTGAAGATGAACGAAGCTCTTACGGGTGTGGAACGACATGAGGGTGAGTAATTAATGACAGAATTCTCATTTTTGGGTGAACTAACCCTTTAAATATATATAAATAAAATGTTACACTATTTTAAGGTGTCCTTGTTACAGTGTAATTATACATTTAAGTAGTGAATAATATTAAATCAACAACATGTACTTCCTATAGAGTTTGGTTTAGGGTTAGTTGCGTGTAATTAGGTTTTTTTCCGGGTTAAAAATGGTCTTTGGTGGTGGTGGACGAACTCAGTACTGACAATAAATCCAAAATAAATGCAAAGAAACAGTTTGTAATATTACCTTATCCTATTTATTCATGACAGTATCACTGTCAGGACAGATCATAAAACAAAGTGCTAAGAAATATTTTATATTTAAAAATCTGTAAATTTGTATGTAAAAAGTCACTGAGTGACTGATGTGAAAAGTTAGTAATAAAATGAACAATAAAAGTAACAGTAAAAAGTCTATTATTTAGCATTTTCACTCTAAGATCAGATCATTTGACAGTATCAGATTGTTTTTTCCGTCCATTTCTCAATCACATTTAAATACGGTTGTCAATCCAGTAACTTTGCGATATGTAGTTAGCAGCATGAAAAAATTATATTATATACAGTAAGCGAGCAAAGATCGCTGCCATTATAATCACTAAAGCTGTCAATTATCACACAAATCTGTGAAAACTCCCGTTATAATCAATGAAGCTGTGCAATTAATCTCTTATTAACATCGTGTTTATACTTTGTTGGTTATAATGAAAGGATTCATGAGCGTGCAGAACAACATACACAATCTGACTAACTTAAACCCCTCTGATTGGTCGTTGCGTTCACGCACTCAACAGATACGTCTGTGATTGGCTATAAAGCTCAACACTGCAAAAACATGTTGTAAACATAAACCTTTGATGCTCTTCACATTAAATGATCTAATAAATCTTTGATGGGATAAAGATTCATTTTGGTGGCTGCCTAAATATTTTCAATGCAAGAAAACCCTGATGATACATAATTTACTGTTACAGAGAGTTACTACAGTAAGTACAGGTAACAAGGACGCTAAATAGTGTTGCTTAAAAAAGATTATCACATCTGACACTTGAAACTTGCTAATTTCGGGTATGATTAAGGATGAGTCACAATGAGAGATTAGTCAAGCATTATGATGCGCTCCATGTTCAGCTGTTTTTAAATAATAATAATAATAATAATGAAGTGTCTGATGTGAAATGGTTTGATTAAACAGATACAACTAGAATACATTCCTCTATCTAGATGATCTTCCTGAACATCCCTAGTTTGCATAAACAAAGGAGTCATGTGAAAACACTGTATACTTAGTTTTTCACTGATACAATAGAAATGACAAAGCACGCCTGTCTAGACATGAAAGGGTGTTAATATAATGAACATGTGACCAAATTACAAGCCAATTAAACACAACAAAGGGGTCAAAAACAAGCAACGCTCCAGTGATCTGATGTCAACGATGGTAAAAATCCAAAGAAAAGAATCAAGTGAAATTTGTGTAAATAAACAGAATGAAATAGAAGATGCCGAAGATGATGCATGCACACAAGAAATAAAGAGAGAAATAGAGAGAGAGAGAGAGAGAGAGAGAAAGAGACGCATTCCCAATTACTGAGCCATCTGCCCATTCCTGGAGACCGGCCAACACCACAGACAGCTGGAGACACATGGAGAGAACGAGGAGGAAAAAATGAAAGGAAAGAGAAATAGACGAGGACAGGGAGAATAAAAATAGAGGGACTATTTGAGGGCCGTAAAGACAATAAGACCAATGTTAAGAACAGTAGTACAATAGCTGAGGTATATAACTGACGGTTACATGAAATATACCAGTGTTATTTCAGAATAATTGAGATACTGTTCTGGTTTTATAAATATTTAGAATCAGTTTTCTTTTAGGATTTTAATTAGAGTTTCAGTCTATTTTTTTTTTAAATGTCTATTTAATTTTTATTTTACTTTAGTAATTATTTTATTATTGCCAACAAGCTGACATAAACAGACCATTTCAAAGCAGCTTTAACAGAAAATGCATGTTTCAATGTTAAAATTTAGACGTTTCACAGTTTCAAATAATTATTTCAAAATTATTTCAGACATAATTCGCTCATTTCACTGAAATACTGCATTAAATAATAATGTTTTAGAGCAAACTTATGTAATTAAGTACACTTATGTGATTATAATATGAAACTGTTTTCATGGTTTTAGTTTCAGATAACTATATAATAACCCGCAGATGTACACTGTGTTCCAAATTATTTTGCAAGTCACATATCAGAAGGATTTCAGTACAATAAACATTCAAATTTTAGTTATTCAACGAAAATGTTTGTTTGTTTTACTTCTCCATATCTTTTTTTTTTTTTTTTAGATAACAGGTATCAATCTCAGACAGGTTTGTTAAATAGTTTTCCAGGTCTTCTTAGGTAAATGGAAAACCTACCAAAAGAAGTTGTTCCACATTATTATGAAGCAAGTCACAGTTCTCATGCAATTTGGGGAGAAAGAAAGATTTTTCTGAAGAAGAAAAGCATAAAATGGTGCAATGTCTTGCAAAAGGCATGAAAACTAGTAATATTTTGCAAAAATTCATTTTTAAATAGTTCTTTCTCCCCATATTGCATGACAACTGTGACTTGCTTCATAATAATGTGGAACAACTTCTTTTGGTAGGTTTTCCATTTATCTAAGAAGACCTGGAAAATTATTTAAAGGGACAGTTTACCCAAAAATGAATATTCTGTCATCATTTACTCGCCCTCAAGTTGATCCAAACACTTCTTCTGAACACAGAAGATGATATTTTGAAGGATATGGGTAACTAAACACTTTATGGACCCCACTGACTTCCATAGTATGAAAAAAGATTTTGGTTACCAACATTCTTCAAAATATCTTTTCCTGTTTTCAGCAGAAGAAAGAAACTCATGATACAAGTACTGATCACTAAGGCTGCAATATATATCAAAATAATATAATAATATTGCGTTTTCATTAAATAAATGAGCTGCATGCATGTAAATAATCACAGTGTCGCAGTTAATTCAGAAACCAGCAGCGCATATATATTTATTGGCAACTCGTCAAAATAAAAGCTTGATGGGTTGCCGCTTGAAAATGAAGAAATTAAGATGTAAATATTAGAATTATAATTTTACAGGAAAATAAAAATATTTTTATTGCTTTATATTTTTTATTTTACAGTACAATAGTATTATTAAAAAATATTTCTTATTTCATTTAAAATGTATATTTAATAATAATAAAAATCAGGTACGGAACAACTTGAGGGTGAGTAAATGATGACAGAATTTGAATTTTTGGGTGAACTGTCCCTTTAAGAAACCTGTTTGAGATTGATACCAGTTATCTAAAAAGATATGAAAAATAAAGCAAACAAACACTTTCTTTGAAAAACTAAAATGTGAATGTTTATTTTACTTACTGATATGTCACTTGCATAATAATATAGAACACAGTGTACATTAATGAAACTAGTGAAATTTGGCTATTTGAGATTATCAGCAGTGACCACATGACCGATTAAAGGAATAGTTTACTGAAAATGAAAATTATGTCATCATTCTGTCATCTTTCTAAACCACTATGACTTTTTCTTCCATGGAACATAAAACAAGAAATTCTGCAGAACTTCCAAGTTGCTCTTGGCTCGACAAACCTAAACTATTATTCACTGAAAATGCAAATATCCTGACGGCTCCTGCTCACTGGGATGATTTTACTGTAATGAACAGAGCAGCTCAGAAAATAAATTTCCACAAAAAGAAAATCACACTATGTGGAACAAGTTGAGGGTGAATGATTGATGACAACTTTGCTTTAAATTAAGTTTGAAACTCAGTGTACAGTTGCTGTTTTTTAATACTTGTGAGTGAGTGAATTAAGTAAATATTGTGTCAAATATTAATTTAATATCAGCTATTGTGCATGCATCTCATATAATTACTGTATTTGCCAGAAAATAAGTAGTACCCGACTAGTCGCACTGGGTCAAAATTGCATTGTTGAGAGAAAAAACTATTCAGAAATGGGGAAATGAACTATATACATAAACTTGAGCTCATCTCTCATTCGGCTCTTTGTGCATGTTTTGCATAAATCGGTTTGGAATAAAAGTCTATGTTTCAGACAATAAAAAAAACGACTAATATTCTGGAAAATATGGTAAATTGTATTTATCACCTTACACTTCGCTCTGCACTGGAAAGAAGGAAAACTGATCTGATTTAAATAGGAAACGGCACAGGAAACAGAACATGCACCGCTGCCCACGTCAACTCTCCAAGGCCTCGGAGGAATAAGCAGATGAGCACTTTTGTCCATGCAGAGATTTGCAAGGGCAGCGTGTGAGGGGGAGGAGAGTTTTGACTGCATGCACATGCGAGCATGAATGCACGATTGCATAAACAACACATGCAAACATAAAAGGGAAAAAGAAACTATAGGCGGCTCGCAGTATGCATGTAGTATGTGACATGAGCACTACAGGAAGTGCATGTGTGTACATGTGGGTCAGATTGATGGCACGTGGCATGATAATCTGGGCTCAGACACTAATGAGGCCAGGTCAACACTCACCGAAGAAATGGACGTCGGCAGTCCATGAGGAACCTTCCGGATCTTTTTGGGCAGCGGATCTGAAATGAAAAACATTATAAGCAGACCACAAACGGATGCCGAAGACTGATTAAGGTGATCATGATTGATGAGCTGATGCAAAAGAAGACACCTCATGATTTTCAAAAACCACACATTTTCATGACTGACTGTGTTGTCATTGCATGGGCCCACAAAACCATAATGCATAAGGGAAAATATCACAAAATATACCATTTGAATATGATACAGGACACAGTACTGATCACTAGTGCTGCAATATGTATCAAAATAATATAATATTGCGATTTCATTAAATAATTGAGCTGCATGCATGTAAATAATCACACATTCTGAAAGCAGAATTTATCAGCAACATGTCAGAATAAAAGCTTGATGGGTTGCCATTTGAAAATGAAGAAATTCAGATAAAATATTAAAATTGTAATTTTATAGGAAAATAAAAATATTTTTATTACTTTATATTTTTTTATTTTACAGTACAATGATATTATTACAAAATATTTCTTATTTCGTTTAAAATATATTTAATAATTAAAAACAAAAATCAATAAAATAAATTATATTATTATTAGTAGTATTATTTTATAGTCATATTGAATTGGTCAATTGGTAATTTTACAAGAAAATATATTTTTTAATTATTTTATATTGTTTTATTTTACAGTACAATAGTATTATTACAATACATTTCT
>RJVU01018580.1:1277356-1299204 GCA_003731715.1 Anabarilius grahami | reverse complement strand
CATGCACACTTATGCACCATTTAAAAAAATATAGCAATACCAAAATACAAACAATGTAGAATAGCTTGAATACAGCGTGCGTCTCCCTCAGACTGTAAAGGAAGCTCGGGCGCACCAGATAACACGTCACTGCGCAGTCGTGAACGCGGATTGACAACAGACCCGGAAGAGAAGACAATGCTGAATAAAGTCGTAGTTTTTGTTATTTTTGGACCAAAATGTATTTTCAATGCTTCAAAAAATTCTAACTAACCCACTGATGTCACATGGACTACTTTGATGATGTTTTTATTATCTTTCTGGACATGGACAGTGCACCGTACAAACACTTTCAATGGAGGGACAGAAAGCTCTCGGACTAAATCTAAAATATCTTAAACTGTGTTCCGAAGATGAATGAAGGTCTTATGGGTTTGGAACGACATGAGGGTGAGTCATTAATGACATAATTTTCATTTTTGGGTGAACTTACCCTTTAATGCTGTCAAATCGATTAATTGCGATTAATTGCATCTGCCAAAAGTTAATGCTGTCAAATCGATTAATCACGATTAATTGCATCTGTCAAAAGTTAATGCTGTCAAATCGATTAATCACGATTAATTGCATCTACTAAATGTTTCTGCTGTCAAATCGATTAATCACGATTAATTGCATCTACTAAAAGTTTGTGCTGTCAAATCGATTAATCACAATTAATCACATCTACCAAAAGTTAGTTTTGTCAAATCGATTAATTGTGATTAATCACTTCTACAAAAAGTTAGTGCTGTCAAATTGATTATTCGCGATAAATCACATCTACCAAAAGTAAGAGCTGTCAAATCGATTAATCGCGATTAATTGCATCTAGCAAAAGTTAGTGCTGTCAAACGATTGTGATTAATCACATTCAAAATAAAAGTTTGTTGTTTACATAATATGTGTGAACTGTGTATATTTATTATGTATATATAAATACACACATGCATGTATANTTTACATAATATGTGTGTACTGAGTATATTTATTATGTATATATAAAATACACACATGCATGTATATATTTAACAAAAATATATTATATTTACATTTATATATAATATAAATTATATAAATATGTATATACATGTGTATAAACATATTCTATAAATATTATGTATTCTATAAACGTATATACACACGTATACATGTAAATATTTCTTAAATATATCTGTATGTGTGTGTATTTACATAATAAATATACACAGCACACACACACGTGTATTTTGTAAACACAAACTATTATTTTGGATACGATTAATCGCGATTAATCGATTTGACAGGACTAGAGTTTTCATTAATGTTTTTTTTCCAGTTTGAGTTATAGTTATTTTAGTACATCAAGTTAAACTAAAAGACAATGAGAAATAATGCATTGTCAGCTATAGCTGAAAAAATAAGTTTAAGTTTTTAAATTTTCTATTTGATTAACATTTAACTATAGTTAATAACCCCGGTTGCTCCTTTTAGTTGTTGTTTTTTGGAATATATATTTCACATTTCATAGCAAAGCCAAATGATGTGCTGCAGGCCAAAGCAAACACTCATCACAAATAACATCCCCGCTTTTGCACGGCCTGTTCGTACAACTTCATCTTCAGCTCTGTGATGAGTGTTGATGTTTATAGTCACAGCAGCGCTTCACTTTACTTACCTGAGCTCAGCAGGCAGCGCGGCTATAAGACCCCGGTCCGCGCGTGACTAGCTGCTCTATTGAGTCGATGGGCCCGTGAATGTGCAGGACTGAATGCAGGGCCAGCTGCGTCTGGCATCAAGTGCATTCATCTCAGGGTTTGGAGAGCATCGAGCAGGATTAGCTAACTGAAAGCATCCGCCAATACCAACGAAACCATGGCAACCGGCACCTCGCACAACCGACACATTCGAGACAGGAGATACGCTGAACGTTTGAACAGATATAAGGGTCAAAACACACATGATGATGAGACAGTAGTGTGATATCTAGAGACGGACCATGGCAGCTGTGCAGGACATGAATGGACTGATGATTGCAAAAATATGCCAATTAAAGGGGCTATATGTAGGAATTATTATGTATTAATTTGTGTTTTATTTCCAATATTTCAACACCTTGTAACGAGACTGTATGAAAACATGTAGAGTGATTTTTATGCGAAGAACTCGGGTCGTTTTTGCCGGGAAAATCAAAAGGACGGTTACGCGCGCTCCTGAGAACCTCTCTTCCGTTCTATGACTGCTGCAAACATAAAAGTCCCTTTCAAGCAAGTCATTTCACTCGGCGGCCATCTTTGAAACGCTTTTCGGGAGCTCCTATCTCTTTGAAAGGGGAAACATCAAATTCTCCAAAGATGTTCACTAGTTTACTATTAAATTTCATATTTGAAATCACCAATGACATCTGGCAATCTCATAAATGTTGTTTCTAAACGCTCGAATAATGACAAAAAAATGATTTTTTTCAGGCTGGACCAGCCAAAGCGCATGCGCAGTCCTAATAAGCGTGTGTTTTAGAAATGTAGCCGCGGTCACACTAGACTTTAGCTGAGTCCGAAATCGCGTACTGTCTGAGTAGGTACTACATTTGAATTTAAATTGACTTGTTTGGGTTGTTTTATTAAAAAATAATAATACATAGAGTTGTTTGTGATGTAAATTAAAGGGTTAGTTCACCCAAAAATTAAAATTCTGTCATTTATTACTCTCCATCATGCCGTTCCACACCTTCGTTGATCTTCGGAACACAAATTAAGATATTTTAGTTGAAATCCGATGGCTCAGTGAGGCCTCCATAGGGAGCAATGACATTTCCTCTCTCAAGATCCATTAATGTACTAAAAACATATTTAAATCAGTTCATGTGAGTACAGTGGTTCAATATTAATATTATAAAGCGATGAGAATATTTTTGGTGCTCCAAAACAAACAAAATAACGACTTATATAGTGATGGCCGATTTCAAAACACTGCTTCAGGAAGCTTCGGAGCGTTATGAATCAGCGTGTTGAATCAGCGGTTCGAAGCGCCAAAGTCACGTGATTTCAGCAGTTTGGCGGTTTGACACGCGATCCGAATCATGATTCGATACACTGATTCATTTATGCTCCAAAGCTTCATGAAGCAGTGTTTTGAAATCGGCCATCACTATATAAGTCGTTATTTTGTTTGTTTTGGCGCACCAAAAATATTCTCATCGCTTTATAATATTAATATTGAACCACTGTACTCACATGAACTGATTTAAATATGTTTTTAGTACATTAATGGATCTTACATTTACATTTATGCATTTGGCAGACGCTTTTATCCAAAGCGACTTACATTGCATTATACTATACATTTGTATCTGAGTATGTGCAATCCCTGGGATCGAACCCATGACCTTGGCATTGCTAGTGCCATGCTCCAACCACTGAGCTACAGGAAAGCATCTTGAGAGAGGAAATGTCATTGCTGGCTATGGAGGCCTCACTGAGCCATCGGATTTCATCAAAAATATCTTAATTTGTGTTCCGAAGATCAACGAAGGTCTTACAGGTGTGGAACGGCATGAGGGCGAGTAATAAATGACAGAATTTTCATTTTTGGGTGAACTAACCCTTTAAAAAAGCGATATGCGGTGACGTCACAATCGTGTTGCATTGTGGGTTATGGAGCTGCCTGAAGTGCATATGAAGTAGACTCACTCCCTCGGTCAAAATCGAGGAAGTGAGGGTCTGTCCATATAAACTTCCCTCATCCACTTCACGAAGTGGAACGCACCTCAAAATGGCAGCAGGGATTCCCCCAAGGGGAAGTGCTTAGGGAAGTTTGCGAGTGCATGTCTAAAAGTGGAGTGTAACGCAGCCCAGAGCTTCTAAAGGCAGCTAGTGACGTGATGACTTTCCCAATTGGCGATTGGCTCTTTTACTTAGAAGGCGGGACTTATTCCACCATATTGCACGTTGAACTTTCTCCTATTCATAATATGAGAGTGCACCATCTTTCTATATCTAAAGTCTTTGAAACGTATCTACATCGCTATGATCAGATGCTTTCTTAATTGCTGTTTTCTCACCGCTGTCATTTTTGATGTGTGTTTATTTTGTTATTAAGAGGAAAGCACACTGCACATATACAAGTACGTCAACTTACTAACCCTAACCGTCTACTAATACTCTAATTAGTTGACATGAAGGTGCAAAGTTACTTATAGTTAGTAAAATGTCTAAAGTGGACTATTGAATTAAATGCATTTTCACAAGAAAATATAAGAGAAAGAAAATAATTAAGCATTTACTGATTGTAGTGACATGCATATCATCATAAGCAGGACTTTCTTTATTTATCACAGAATAATTGCACATGGCTATGTTGTTTTAATGGTCTAATAATATGCAGTTCAAATTTTGTTCTCATTCAAATTCAAATATTGCTTTTAAGCCCAAATGTAATTCTTAACTTCAAGACATCATATTGCAAAAGGGTTGACTGACAGGTACATGCACCTGAGAGTGCAAAGTCATATCACAGTATGGGATTTCCACCCTGAAACCCTCAACCAGACTTACTGCGAACAGGAAAACAGCGTTCATGTGACCCAGATCAAACCAGTCACTGCTGGCAGCTTTACTCTCTGTAGCAATGTATGTGCAGTGCAGTAAAGTCAACATGAAACGATGTTCATATAGTGAGAATATGGAGTGGATTTTGATTTGGTGTTGGCTTCACGTGTAGTGAGATTCGCCAGGTGTGGCGAGGTGTCCTCTGTGTTTGTCATCAGGGCTGACAGTGTTAATGTTGTGGGACGATTCTGCACCTGTTTCTAGCGAATCTCGTCTTTGATGATACGCTGGCAGTCGCGTCTCTGGGCTCGTGGTTTATATTTCTCAAGAAAAACCAACCAGCGTCGAGAGGGGACAGCAGTGTCTACACACACATACATAACACACACATGCACAGAGACCACCGCGCAAACAACTTCAAAGGGGCTTTTTCTTGCTCTAGTTCACACACTTGTAGTACATCCTTTGAAACTTGCAGATATTTCTCAAGACATCTCACGCATCCTCGTCCTGCAAAGCTCTGAGGGATTTTTAAGGTACAAATGAAAGAGCAAATTGGTTTTTGTATTTCCTGAAGAAGTTGAGTGAGTGGTGCTTGTCTGTGCATGTCCCAGCTAACAAAAATACGTTCTAAGAACGTTCCCATTACGTTATAGAAGCGTTATTTAAAAACTTTTTTCTTGATTACATGAACTTTAAGGGAACATTCCGTTTTATCATTCTGCAAACATTATGGGAATTTTACTTTTGAATGTTCTCTGAACTAGTAACATTTAAAAAACATTGCATGAACAATGTATAAATGATGTTTTTGCAACATTTTGGGAACATAAGAATGAACATTCTATTAACATTCCTGGAAATTCAATGGAATGTATAGAACTTTGAATGAACATTCTAATAATGTTACTGTTTGTTCATAACTTTGAGAGAACGTTCTGAGAACGTTTCCTGTTAGCCTGGCTGGTTTCTAGAGGGTTTTTGCAGGTCATGCACCCTCACATCTCTGTGATCTTCTGGTCTCCAGGTTTGGCTTGGGGTTTGTGGAATTTTTTTCTCCCATTTTACACTCCAGCAGTTGAGAACAGTACATCTGATGGATCATTCACTTCTGGAGCAGCATCTCAAATCCTCATACAGGCAGAGATTGATCTGCCTCTCTCAGGGCAGTTGTCGCTGTCTCAGGCATCGGTTTTCAGCATTTGTTAGCTGTCCCCTAAGCCGGGGTTCCCTTGATGTGCGTTTTTGGGGAGACCCGGTGTATCTGAACACCCACGCTCGGGTTACAGTAGCGACATACGACACACGCTTCCTGAGATACATGCTGCTACTGTGCAACATTGCGGTCGCGGCGGCGCTGATGAGGAAAGGAAGTGAAGTGTCTATCAAAGCAGAGAGGTTTATCAGCTCGATTAAAGAACTACGATAGCAGCTTTTACTATTGAGTAAAGTCTGGAACACGTCTTTTGACTAGATAGCTCGAACGACTTGACAGTCAGGTAGTGTGTGATCCTCAGTCGTTTAGTGAATGATGCAGTTTTTCCTCTGTAAATATATGTGCTTGTGGTTTTAAAATCTGTTCAGATTTTTATTTTTATTCCAGCCTTTAAGCAACTAATATTGCTCAAGAACCTATGGAAGCTTGTTTCCGCCACAGAATAAAAATAAATAAAGGATATGCAACTTTTTATCTCACAAAAAAAGTCAAATTCTCAGGAAAATCTTTTTTTTCCCCTCACTTTTTCCCCTGACTTCACTTTAAAAAACACTGGATTAAAAACAACCCAATTTGGTTGTTTCCACCGTAACGGCGCTGGATCTCATGCCGGAGATGGCTCACGTTGGGCAGGGGAACTGCTAACTTCAGACCGCCGCCTGCGTTTCACTTGTAGCCAAAAAATGCTGGGACTGACTCCATAACCTGTCCATAAATAATCAGTGTATGGTTCTGAGAACATATTTTAACATCCTTAGAATTTATATTCTGTATCTTTTTGAATAAAATCATAAAATTTTATGCAAGGCATCAGGTGTTTCCATCATGCAAAAAGACTGACGTGACACTTGTTTAGGCGACTCACATCACGCCTCTGTAGGTTGCTTTGCATTAAATTAAACGATATACAGAACAATAACGAATTTTTAGATAAATTAAAACGTACACAAACCTGTATTTTACTGAAGACATGCACCAATTTGACAGAGCTGCACTGCTCTCTCCTGAAGAGGGCGCAAAAAAGCCTGCAATAAATAACTCAACCCCTAAACAAAAACTACCCAAACACTGGGTTGTTGGGTTGTAACGTCTGACCCAGGATCTGGGTAACACAAAAACTACCCAAACACTGGGTTGTTGGGTTGTAACGTCTGACCCAGGATCTGGGTAACACAAAAACTACCCAAAACTGGGTTGTTTGGGTTGTAACGTCTGACCCAGGATCTGGGTAACACAAAAACTACCCAAACACTGGGTTGTTGGGTTGTAACGTCTGACCCAGGATCTGGGTAACACAAAAACTACCCAAACACTGGGTTGTTGGGTTGTAACGTCTGACCCAGGATCTGGGTAACACAAAAACTACCCAAACACTGGGTTGTTAAGTCTGACCCAGGATCTGGGTAACACAAAAACTACCCAAACACTGGGTTGTTGGGTTGTTACGTCTGACCCAGGATCCGTGTAAAACAAAAATCCAGAGTTGGCGTCAGTTCTGGCAGGTCATGTCAGTCAAGCTCGCATCAGCTGACTCCAGGTGACTCACGTCTACCTATAGGAATACGACGCTTATCACAGCGTCTATATATAAGCTCCTCAGTATTATCAGCAACTATTGCATTTCTCAGGAGCAAATTACCCTCCTCCATCCCCAGCTCCTCCTCTCTTTAGTCAGGATTGGCCTTATTATTCCCCCTGAATCAGACTAATTCTTGAAATATGTGTACATGTTAAAATTATAACATTTAATGATATCAGTATATGTTGGTCCTGTTCTGTTTACCCTAGGGGGGTTATTGCTGCTCTCCCATAAGAGCCACTCATATTACTTCATAAAACAAATGATTAGGCAATATGACATATTCTGTCCTCACTGATGCTCATGAACCATAACTCAAAATCTATCATAACACCCTCTTTACAGTCAGGAGTGAGTTTTGCCATCATTACTGGCATCTGCCCTAAAATGGTGGGTCATAAATATTTGAAACTTTGAAAAATTCTCACAAAATCATGAATAAATTGGAAGGTTTACATTACTTCCATTCACATGTGACTGAGATATTTACCTGCCAAAATACTCAAAAACTAAGAATATTATAAATTTTCACTGAAAGCCAATTAAAAACATCCACCCAGAATTTAGAGGTAAAATCACAGAAGTAGAAAAATGTTCCGGAAAGGAAGAACAGAAAACACAAGGATCCGTCTCTTCTTTATATCCTAAACTTGATTTCGTAATGAGCGAAAAATGCGTCCCATCTTGATTTCAGATCATTTGAAAGAGTTTTCTCAAATTCACAGATTTAAAAAACTAAACATTTTACTTGCTGGCTCTCAAAACACCTCAAACACAGACAGAAGAGCAGTTCTGCATCTGATATCATGCATTGCATACATTAGTCCACCATGCAAGTGAAAGAATGCAAGAGAGATAGACGGAGAGAGAGACAGATGAGAAGCGGTCGTCAGGGGAGCTCTAAACAACATCTCTGTCTCCGTGTGCATATGTGAAGTCACGGCTTGCCAAAATGGTAATATGACATCGTTTGGGTTTTGCAACACATATGCTGCAGTTTCAGGCTTTGCCAAGACACCGAAACCCACTCGCTGAGGGTCAGATGGCAGCAGGCCCTGGAAAACAAACACACAAACACAAATAAAGCCTCATGGGAACATCATTTATCATTATTTATTAAGCAATGCATCTAAGCTACTTAATAAATAATTAATACTGAAGGTCTGAACCTGATTAAACCATTTGACATACAAACTCGATTCAGACATTGCCATGATTTTTTTTAAATTTCGAAAACAATGACACACATTGAAAGAATGTTCAAAATCATACATAATATTTGCAAACTGATTCATGGTGTTTTCTAAATGTCACACTTTTTTTTGCTGTTGTCTTGCATGCAGTATTTACTTCAGGAAAGCCAGATTTACTTTAAATTATTTAAATTGGTCACCAACCTTCCCTATTCCGAGGTTTGAATCCACACTGTCTCTCATAACGCGTGGAGTGAGACGGGTGCATGTGTCTCTCCTCATTCTTTTTTCATCAACCCATCCCCCCGTTCTTGCAGATTAGAATTCATTAGCAATCAAAGAGCCTCTGTGGAACTCCTGCTCTTAATTACCCACTCATTTGCATTTTTGCATATTAATGACTGCAGAGTTTGCCGTCTGACTGCGGCAGTGAGCGAGGGTTTAAAGTCACCCTGTCTTTTTATTCTCGCATGATGAAAACCCAGAATCGCTGTGAAAACCAGACGAGGCACATCACGACTCTGTACATGGGTCACTAGTAGAATCACAGACCGGGTCGAGACCTTCACGCTTTCAGCCACAGTTTTGGGGGGTTAGATGCCAGTAATGCTGGCAAAACCAGTAAAGAGCATGTTATGAATTAATGAGTCACGTACAGCAAAAAAATTGTCTTGTTTTTCAGTACAAATATAAAAATTCTTAAATCAAGATACATTTACATGAGAAGCACAATGGTTCTTATATTAGGTCTTGATTTTTGAAAGAAATGATCAAAATTAAGTTACTTTATGCCTAAATAGGCTTTATGTAGATTTCAGAAACCCTTGTTATTAGCGACACTGGTGGTCGTTAAGTGAACTGCAGAAAGTTTCAACTTTCTGCTCGTGCTCGCACTCGTGCACACATAATGTATGATAACAAAATAAACACAATTAAAATGACATCAGTGAGAAAACAGCAGTTCAGAAAGCATCTGATTGTATCGATGTGGATATTTGCACCAGCTCTGCAATACTGTTGACAGATGAGGTCATTAAAATGACTCTGTTATGATAGTTTGATTATAAAGTATATTTGAGACTGTATCTCTGACTATGTGTGACTAGTTTGAATTAATCCTTTCTTTGCGTGACACATTGACATTATAGTACAAAATGGCTCTTTTCATTCATTCATTTTGCAGACCGGAAGAGAGGTTCTCCCGCGTAAACGTCACATCCTTTTGATTTTCCCGGCAAAAACGACCCGAGTTCTTCACGTACAAATCAGTCTACAGGCTTTCATAGACAACCTAGGAAGTCGGGGAAGGTCTCGTTTTTTAAAGTTTTGTTATCAGCTGTCATTGGCAATAAAAAAAAAAGCGAAAATTCGTACACCTTACGAATGGGGGGTCAGAAATATGTCAATTCAAAGGGAAAACCAGATTAGTTTCCTTACATTTTAAGTACAAACTCACTTGATTTGGATGCATTATTCAGAAAACAAGACTTAATATCGCGTTATTTTTTTTTTCTAAAAAAAAAAAAGTATCTTGATTTAAAAATGTTTAGATATTTGCCCTGAAAAACGACAAAAATACTGAGGAAGACATTTTTGCAGTGTTTCATGAGCATTAATAATGATGAAAGGGCTGCTGATCAGTTGATCAAAATATATATTATAAAACATTTGTTTTAGAAGCTACTGTACATTGTGACAAACTTTTAATCTTAGTTTACATGTCATCACTATATATATATATAAATAATCTACTAGGCCTAGTGGTAGAATACCAATCATTTTGATTAATAAAATGCAATCTAGTGAATATAAGCTGTCTATACTTACCGGGTTTAGTAAAATATTCTAATAAAATACACATGCATTTACGACAATAAACCAGAGACATCAAAGGGTTCGTACTAGAAAATGACATTTTGTAGCTTTTCAGGAGTCAAAACAATAGACCATTATTGATGCTCAACACATGTTCAGGGTGTTTACACAATTTAGTTCAAAAGCGTTGTTCAAAATATGAGATGAAGGAACATATAAATAAGCATGTTATTATTTAGAGATATTTGGTGCATCACAAAAACCTGTTAAGTTGAATGTTTCTTTTGGCCTCACACACACTTAACATTGTGATCAGCTGCTGGTTGAATGTGTCAAATAATTCTACTGCCACCTGATGGCTGTGATGAGGTGTTGCATCCCTCACAGGAGTTAAAATATGGCACAATCATCACTGGTATGAAATTTGGCAAACATGAACAGGTTTTTGCTGATGAATATGTATGCTTTGAATCAGGAAATCATTGTAACTTCCTCTGAGGGGCATTAATAAAAACAATTATTAGACAGTATCAGTATTACTATTGCACTTTTTAGATTTTATAGATTAGAAGACTGAAAAAAAACACAGACTTGCATTGAAGGAGGGACCTGAGCCATATCTAGAGATCACAGAGACACAACGGTGGAAGAAAACACCTTAGTAATCGCAAAGCTAATAAATTATTTAAAGTCTTTATTTTGATGAAGTTTGTGATGTCAAACATGTTTGTTAAACTAAAACAGCACAGATTTGATATTAAGTCTTCACAGCTTTATACTTTTTAATTTCTAACTATGGACAAGTAAAAATTAAAACCAGAAACAGTTCATCCCCTCTACAATCACTTTATTGAGAGTCTTAAAGCAACAAACTGTAACTGTCTGTAGTTGATGTTTGTGACAAACGCAAGAACAAACACACAGAAATAATAATAACAGTGCCGGCGGTGACTTCCTGGCATATATGAACTCCATTACACATGATCATGGATCAAATAAGAACATACGTGTGCCTGGATGTGACGAAAACATTCTCAGGTCATTTTTCACAACAAAACCGAAATAAAAATATATGAAATTATATTTTGCTTAAAAAAGATGAAGAATATTCTTAGGACCATTTAGATTTTTTTTGCACAGTTTCATGAAAATTAAGCATAAAAACTCAATCAAGACTTTGTAAAAGGGCATAAAAGGTCCTGTTTAAAGGCCATAATATACAGAACTTCATTTCACAATTTAATAATATATAGTTTTTTCCTCATTACAGTAATGGGAAGTTTGTGGGCAGATGTACTTAATTTGTATGACAAAATGCACACAATGCAAAAAATCCATTTTCTTTCAGCAAGTCATTTCTCTGTTGACCGTGACATGTTTCATGAGATGTATATGGAAGTAAAAGTGTAAAATAAGCAGCTTTGCACGTGTTCCATCAGATACGCTGTAAACGTTGGTATTCTGTAGGGGAAAACATGGTAAAGTGTGCGTGTGTCATTCGGCTGTTTGTGTGGGTGTGCTGGGCTGATTGAGCCCTATAGTTTTACACAACCATCCAGCGAAGTCCACCTCCTCCACCTCTGAGCGCTTGATAAACGTGTGATTCTGTAGAAGAGATCAAACGTGTGTCACAACATTTATAATAATGAACACTGTATGATCAAGTGCATTTATTATAAAACTAAATGGGGTCCATTTTGATTTGATTTAGTCTTGCATGAAAACATAAGAAATGTGTTCTCACCGTCAGCATCTTCAGGTCCGCTCTGTCTGCAGGGTTTTTAATGAGACTAGAAATAAAATGCAAAAACAATTTAGGCACTAAAGTGCTTCATTAAACTCTCAAGATCTCAATTAGACCTGAAATCACACCAATGATTTACTGTGTTTCACTTATTGCGTGAACAGAGCTCACCATTTGGTCACAAAGTCCTGGAAATCAGGAGTGAAGACGCCGTGAGGCAGTTTAGGGGGCGGCTGATGGATAACACACAGAAAAAGACTTTATTTACACTCATATGTCATTATTAACAGCATCAGATCTCATATTCACAGGGTTTTAAAGAGTTTTGGAGCAGGAATCAGTGCAAAGTCACTATGAATTTATATATCGTACTGAATAAACAATCAAAACATGTCATTTGAGGCACTCTTCTTAATATCGAATCTGTCTGTTTATCCTGGACATTCATGCATTAAAAACTATTTCTGAAATTTGTCAAGTCATTTACTCTGAATCGAGTTAGTTCAGACACATAAAACATGAACATCAGCATCAAGACAGTGTTTTTATTAGATTATATCCAGGCCGTTTCATTCTGAAACTTAAGTGTGATTGAAGACTCTCACCTCATTGACTATATAATCCAGCAGCTCAAATATAGCCATGACGGGCCCATGACCTGAAAGAGAACAGTCACGGCAGTTTACTAGCAGTAGGGTGAATTGAGTAACTTCATGTTCATGTTTTGCAGGAATCTTCCTAAACAACCAACACAACAGAGGTCTGTTATACAACCTTACACTTCGCTTGATGTTTTTAAACCTAAACCTAATGTATTATGTTGTCATTATTCTGTATTCTATGTATCATGTTATTTTTTTCTTATTTTTATGTGATGTAATTGATGCTTATGTTTTTAAATAAAGCCCTTTGAGCTGCATTCCATGTATGAAAGGTGCTATATGAATAAGTTTATTATTTTTATACTGACGAGCTGGCATACAAGTACTATTCTTTTTTCTTTTATATAATACTGGTGAAAAGTTTTTTTTTATGTTTATGAAATAAGTCTCTTCTGCTCACAAATACTGCATTATTTAATCAAAAAATATTAGTAAAAATTGTGAAATATTATTACAATTCAAAATTGTATTTTCTATGTGAATTTATAGTAAAATGTAATTTATATCCAGTGATCAAAGCTGAATTTTCAGCATCATTACTCCAGTCTTCAGTGTCACATGATCCTTCAGAAATCATTCTAATATGATGCTCAAGAAACATTTATGATTATTATCAATGATGAAAACATCAATTTTTGCTGCTTAATATTTTTGTGGAAACTGTGATACACTACCATTCAAATGTTTGGGGTTAGTAAGATTAATTAAATTAATACTTTTATTCAGCAAGGGCGCATTAAAAAGTGAAAAAAGACATTTATAATGTTGCAAAAGATTCTGTTTCAAAGAAATTCTGTTCATTTGAACTTTCTATTCATCAAAGAATCCTGAAAAAAAAACGTATAACAGTTTCCACAAAAATATTAAGCAGCACAACTGCTTTCAAAACTGAAAATAACAAGAAATGTTATTAACAAATGAGTACCAACAATAACTGATAATAATTGAGAACCAAATCAGCATATTAGAATGATTTCTGAAGGATCATGTGACACTGAAGACTGGAGTAATGCTGCTGAAAATTCAGCTTTGATCACAGGAATAAAATATACTTTAACATATTAAAATAGAGAACATTTTAAATTGTAATAATATTTCACAATATTACTGTTATTTTTTAATTAAATAAATGCAGCTTTGGTGAACAGAAGACACTTCTAGCAAAAACATTTAAAAAAAATGTAAATTTTTCCAAACTTTTAAACCGGTAGAGTAAAACCGGAATAGCAGAATCTTTTCATTTTCACAATTCCATTTGGTGAAAAGACACGCTACACTTTTAATCACATCCAAAAAAGAAAATATCCACTAAGACTAAAATCTTGTGCTGCCATCCATGAATCATTTCTCACCGCTGACGGGTCTGCCCGGGGGTCTGGGTCGAGGAGAGGTACTGTGCGTCTCAGCCCCCCCAACATCCATCATTGCCCTGCCGAAGATCCCCTCCAGCTCCTTGGCGTCGGGTGGAGGAATGGGATACCGGCCGATGGCCAACTCCACCAGAGAGAGACCCATACTCCACACATCTGACTGCACCGAGTAATGAGTGCCCTGCAACCTCTCCGGCTGAACACACACACAGGAACTCATTCAAACTAATCCTGCAACACTTAAACAGAATCAGCACTTCTAAAGGCCGCGATGTACTCTTCTTTGATCTTCTCTTAGGGATAAAAAATATAAAAATGCATGAGCGATTACGAAGTGTATCAGGACTTCAATCCTTGCTAAAAACACCAACACCAACTAAAAACATACCGACATGTACGAGCGTGTTCCTACAAAAGAGTTGGCCATGGAGTCGATGAGCTGCCCGCTCACGCCGAAGTCACACAGTTTGATCTCCCCGCGAGAATTTACCAGAATATTTGAAGGTTTCACATCTGTCAAAACAGTGCACGCATTTTACACAGATACAGATATTCTGAAAGATTCAAAACTTATTTTTTAGTTGATTTTCTTTACCTCTGTGAATTATCTGGTGCTTTTCTCGAAGGTAAGCGAGACCTCTTAAAACCTGTTTGAAGGGAAAAAGAAAAGTGCATTTTTTTCGGATTTAAGAATTAATGTCGTTCCAAACCTGTATGAGTTTTTTTTTCAGTGGAAAACATCGGTAGAAATTAAGCAGAATGTTCAAACTGCTCTTCTTCTATACAACAAGAGCAAGACTTTCTTTGATTTGCATAAAAATCTCCATTCACCTTCATCATTTAGAAAAAGAGCAGCATGAACATTGTGTAAAGCATCTCCTTTTGTCTTTCACAGAAGAAAGTCAGTCATGCAAGTTTGGGAGGAATTATAAGGCAGTCAATTATGTGACAACTTCAGATCATAATGAGCTTTCTGAACTAATGACACCACTTTGATCAGTACGATACTGATACTTTAATTTTTGGTATTTGCTGATACGGATTACATATTTTCATTGCATTTTTGCAGTTTAGGGTCCAATTCTCACTATTAACTAGTTGCTTATTATCATGCATATTACTAGGATATTAGCTGTTCATTGGCACTTATAAAACACATATTAATGCCTTATTCTGCGTGACCATATGTAGAATATTATATCCCTTAATCTTTAACTTAACAACTACCTTACTAACTATTAATAAGCAGTGATTAGGAATTTATTGAGGCAAAAGCTGTAGTTAATAGTTGGTTAATAGTGAGAACTGGACCCTAATCTAAAATGTGACCAATATAGTAATGGCTGGTAAATTTTCTTAAGTCACCGGCCACTGGGGCAAAAAGAACACATAGTTCATAAAAGTTATTAAGTTGCAGTTTTACATATTATTAGACTAAGCATACTTACGGCTATGCTGACTTTTCCCAAGATCTCCTCTGGAATTCTGCGAGCATCTTTCACAACCTGATCCAAAGAGCCTCCGTCCTGTCGACACACAAAACAGTTTAACAAACACGCTCACACTGGGGGCAGTGAGGGAACTGCAAATAAAAGTGTAAAACTAACAGATCATTTTAAAATGAACTTTGGACAAGTGTACTCAAAAAAAGATGAGAATATAAGCCTTTGAGTGTACCATGTTCTCCATACAGATGCTGATCTCCCCGTCGCTGTAAAACGCCCCGTAGAAACCCACGATGTAGGGAGAGTTACACTCATGCAGGACCTGCAGCTCCCTGATGATCTGATGTCTGATGGCGGGCTTGATCTCCAGATGGATTAACTACAGAAAGATTGTTACAAACACATGTGTTGTAAATGTGAATGTTCTGGGATATTTTCATCATGTCTATGGACAGCATGATGACATCGACGACTATCACAGAAAATAATTTCAACTTGTTCTTCAGCTTGTAAAAAACAAATAGGAAACATTTACTGTGCTGCAGAGATGATGTACTTTTGGAGGCCAAACCCCGAGACGAGTTGCATCTGAAGTCAATGGGATTTTGGAAGGGCTGTGCGATCAATCGTAATTGATTTTTGATTTCGGCTTCCAAAGATTATGAAAACAAGATTATCGAGGTAAAATGATTATTGTGCCACCCAATCTTCCTTTCCTTCACAGCGGTGTGCTTTCGTTCCTCCCTAAAAGCCCAAACTTAACATCCAAATCAGCCGAATAAGTGAGTGTTGTAAAATGCAGTCTACTGTTGCTAAACTGCCTGATATTATTAGTGTTTCCCAGGCGGCCTAAACGCGTACACACAAAAATGCCTTTTTTGAGAAAGAAAACGTGTGTGTAACAGTATATTGGATCAGTGCATTAGTTCTTCATTAATGATAATCAAACAACAAAGGAAAATCACTTGCTGATCTTGACTGAATAACTTACATAGCTTTAATAAGGATTAATCTAAATTAATGTGTACAGTATGCAGTGTTATTTTACATTTGATTTTTCAATTTTTTGTTGCAATACTTATCTGAATACCACTGTTAGTACATCTTCCTGAAAAACTTAGAGCACTGATTATTTCATTTGTATATTTGTTCTGTTTTTAAATAAAGACTGAAAGGGTTGTCGGAAGCTTAATGATGGTGATGTTGAAGTCATGTGATCATGGTGTAGTTTGTTTATAGACTACATTTAGCTTTTTACTTATACAGATTGTATTCGGGCTTTAAAAGTTCATTTGAGATTATCATGATGAACAAAACATGTAAGAATCAGGGTTGCAAAATTCCAGGAATTTGCAAAGTTGGAAAGTTTCCATAGGAATTAACGGGGATAAACTGGAAATTTGCAAAACTGCAGGTTAGCCTAGAACAGGGAACTTAAAGGATTAGTTCACTTCAGAATTCAAGTGTCCTGATAATTTACTCACCCCCATGTCATCCAAGATGTTCATGTCCTTCTTTTATCAGTCAAAAAGAAATGAAGGTTTTTGAGGAAAACATTCCAGGATTTTTCTCCATATAGTGGACTTCACTGGGGTTCAACGGGTTGAAGGTCCAAATGTCAGTTTCAGTGCAGCTTCAAAGAGCTCTACATGATCCCAGACGAGGAATAAGAGTCTCATCTAGAGAAACCATCGGCCATTTTCTAAAAAAAATAATATATGTTTTAACCACAAATGCTCGTCTTGCACTGTTCTGCGATGCGCCACGCATGACTTAATCATGTTGGAAAGGACATGCGTGATGTAGGGTGATAATCAAATTTTCTCCATCTTCAAAATTCATCGACATCGTTGTTTTACCTTTTTTTTTTAGGGCGTTTGACAGTCTTTGCACGTTCACTTTGTAAACACTGGATCAGTACTTCCACCTACGTCACGCGTGACCTTTCCAACATGATTACGTCACGCGTGGCGCATCACAGAGCAGTGCAAGATGAGCATTTGCGGTTAAAAAGTATATAAATTTTATTTTTTTTAGTAAATGGACGATGGTTTCTCTAGATAAGACTCTTATTCCTCGTCTGGGATCATGTAGAGCTCTTTGAAGCTGCACTGAAACTGACATTTGGACCTTCAACCCGTTGAACCCCAGTGAAGTCCACTATATGGAGAAAAATCCTGGAATGTTTTCCTCAGAAACCTTCATTTCTTTTCGACTGAAGAAAGAAAGACAAACATCTTGGATGACATGGAGGAGAGTAAATTATCAGGACATTTGAATTCTGAAGTGAACTAATCCTTTAAATGTAGTTGAAAAAAAAAAATCATTTAAGTTTCTGGAAAGAATCATATTTCTACTCTAATACATTTTTTTTAAATATAAACATTGAAATCATGGCTGTCATAACTGATTTATTCAAACATGCATTAAATATTTAAGAACATTATAATGAATATGTAACGGTGCATAGCTATATTTATCAGAATGCTGCTTTCTAGAGTTCATATTTCTAGCTGACTAATGAGTTTATGGTCACTGAATATGTTTTTCTGAGGTAAATGTGACGTTACGTGACATTGTTTACAAGCTGTTTTATTGACGTCTTTCCGAGGTTGAAACACTGAGCGATTACACGAGACATGATATGGATTTCAGTAAGTTGTACTGTATATTTTAACATACCTTCAGATGTTCATGCATGTTTATTTCGCGCTGTAACTGGTATTAAAGCGGAGGAGAGGATGATCACATGCTTCTCTTTAAATGAGGCGCTAAAGCGATCTGTCACGCCACATTAAACAGCGCCAAAATGTTATTTATGTTTTGAATCTCATAATAAGATGGACGTCATTTGAAATCTGAGACTTTGCTTCATATCAAAAGTAACAGATTATTGCGATTTATCGGATGGGAGGCGCTACATATTCTGCTCATTCATCAACTGAAAACAGACTAGACTAATCGATTCTTGAGATTTAAGAATCAATATCGGTTCGTAAAAATGAGAATCGATTAAAATCGAGATATCGATATTTTTTTTACCCAGCCTTATTATTTTCTGCAATAATTCAAAAGCAAAAATCCTATTGAGTTTTAAGAAGATGTGATCTTACAAAATACTTTTCTAGCAGACTAATGAGTTTATGGTCACTGAATATGTTTTTCTGAGGTAAATGTGACGTGACATTGTTTACAAGCTGTTTTATTGACGTCTTTCCGAGGTTGAAACACTGATTGAGCGATTACACGAGACATGATACGGATTTCAGTAAGTTGTACTGTATCTTTTACCATACCTTCAGATGTTCATGCATGTTTATTTCGCGCTGTAACTGGTATTAAAGCGGAGGAGAGGATGATCACATGCTTCTCTTTAACTGAGGCGCTAAAGCGATCTGTCACGCCACATTAAACAGCGCCAAAACGGTATTTATGTTTTGAATCTCATAATAAGATGGACGTCATTTGAAATCTGAGACTTTGCTTCATATCAAAAGTAACAGATTATTGCGATTTATTGGATGGGAGGCGCTACATATTCTGCTCATTCATCAACTGAAAACAGACTAGACTAATCGATTCTTGGGATTTAAGAATCAATATCGGTTCGTAAAAATGAGAATCGATTAAAATTTTTTATACCCAGCCTTATTATTTTCTGCAATAATTCAAAAGCAAAAATCCTATTGAGTTTTAAGAAGATGTGATCTTACAAAATACTTTTCTAACTGACTAATGAGTTTATGGTCACTGAATATGTTTTTCTGAGGTAAATGTGACGTTACGTGACATTGTTTACAAGCTGTTTTATTGACGTCTTTCCGAGGTTGAAACACTGAGCGATTACACGAGACATGATACGGATTTCAGTAAGTTGTACTGTATATTTTAACATACCTTCAGATGTTCATGCATGTTTATTTCGCTGTAACTGGTATTAAAGCGGAGGAGAGGATGATCACATGCTTCTCTTTAACTGAGGCGCTAAAGCGATCTCTCACGCCACATTAAACAGCCAAAATGGTATTTATTTTTTGAATCTCATAATAAGATGGACGTCAGTTAAAATCTGAGACTTTGCTTCATATCAAAAGTAACAGATTATTGCGATTTATTGGATGGGAGGCGCTACATATTCTGCTCATTCATCAACTGAAAACAGACTAGACTAATCGATTCTTGGGATTTAAGAATCGATATCTGTTCATAAAAATGAGAATCGATTAAAATCGATATTTTTTATACCCAGCCTTATTATTTTCTGCAATAATTCAAAAGCAAATGGAAAAATCCTATTGAGTTTTAAGAAGATGTGATCTTAAAAAATACTTTTCTAGCTGACTAATGAGTTTATGGTCACTGAATATGTTTTTCTGAGGTAAATGTGACGTTACGTGACATTGTTTACAAGCAGTTTTATTGAGTCTTTCCGAGGTTGAAACACTGAGCGATTACACGAGACATGATACGGATTTCGGTAAGTTGTACTGTATATTTTAACATACCTTCAGATGTTCATGCATACTTGTTATTTGAGTAGTTCTTTAAGATGCAGACATTCGTCTAATTAATTTTGACAAACTGACGGACGAGTCAAAATGATTCTCTGCGACACAAAGATGGAAACATCAAACCACATGCTGGCGGCTCACCTTCCGGGCCATTACGAGACCCGAGGGTTTGTGGCACACTTTATTGACCACACCTCCATTCCCAGCTCCCAGTTCACAGATATGCAGGAAATCATCATCTTTCAGCTCGCCCAGATTGGCTTTCTGCGTGAGAAAAGCTTCCAGACGCTTCTTCTGTTGCTCGTCCAAGTCGAGCTCTTCCAACTTCTTCTGCAGGGCCTCAAGATTCGCTCTGAGGTTTAAGAAAAGCATTTAGAAGTCATTCAGCACATTCAATCCGAAGTGACACAATTTCAGACTATATCCAGCTCTATAACTTACTCTGACGCAGCATCTATGGATGTGGAGGTTGGCTGTCCTTCTCCGGTTCCAGTTATAACTATGGGATCTGGTCTCTTTTTTGGAGCCATGGCTGACGTGTGAGAAGAGCTTTAATCTCAGGGACAGTGACAGGCGAGCTCAGACTGAGCTTTACTCAATAATGACTCTAATTTACAGCTTGTCATCGAGATGATCAAGTTCCTGATTACCTGATCAGACCCTCCTCAACCTGCTCAGCATCCAGATCTGACCATTATGATGGAAAAATCAAATATAAAACACTAGGTTTCACTTTAACATTCACTTTACACTACTAGAATATGACACTGACTCTAATACGATTTATATCATTCAGATATAATATAAACAATCACCTGTAAACGTATAATCAGCATGAGCTAGTGTCGCTTAAACACACGTAGCATCCTTTCAAACTCAGCAAAAAGCACATTAACTTCATGAAACGAGTATAAATGAACTATAAGTAATAAATAAACGCATTGTTTTGATTTCTCAGCCCGCGCGAGAGGATGCGGTTAGCTTGCTAGCATCAGTCCGTGCGTCTGCGGAGGTTTAAAGCGTCTGTCAGCGCTCGCTGTCTCTCTCATACAGCGGGAAATGAGTTCCCGAACTCCGTGGCGAGTGGAGCCGGTCCCGGTGAGCGGAATGTCCCGGGAGAGGAGGCTGAGGATCAGGAGGGTGCGGTGAGTTTCGGCCCAGCTGCTCTCGGCAGCTTACCGGAAACTTCAGAGTGCATATCCCGCGGGAGCTATCGCGAGACGAGCTATCGCTACAAAATAAAAGTGCATTTTGTTTTATATTTCTTTAATATAAAAATAAATTATTTGCTAAAATTCTACCACCTTATTTTTTGTTCAATTAATTAAATTTTTTTCTGTCATTGTTGCGAGTGTGCGCGCGTGTCGAAAGACTTTTATTTTTTTTGTATATTGCTATTTTTATTTCAATGCATTTTTTTTTTACTACGCCTTATTATACTTTTTAAATTATAATTGTACTCTGAATTGTCATTTTATTTCATATTATCGTTTTATTTGTTAGTGCTACTTATTTACTCCATTTACATTACTGTTATTTTATTTAACTTATTTTTGCCCTGCAAAATATGAATGGGAATATGTAGTTTGTTACAGTGAAGCTCACCGAATTTTAATAACTAAACTATAAAACGAGAAAAAAAAACATTTATATTTACGTTACTTAATGTTGTTCCAATTTGTAGATTTTGTGTTAATATGTTTACTGAATTGTTTGTCATGTTACTTATATATATATACAAATAAATGTATTTTTTTATAGTTATTATT
>RJVU01018580.1:1257599-1277235 GCA_003731715.1 Anabarilius grahami | reverse complement strand
AATAAATGTATATTTATAATTTATTAATTAAATGTATTTTTATTTATTATATAAATAAAACTATAAATGTATACATTTATAATATAAAAATACATTTATTTATATAATAAATAAAAAAACATTTAATAAATAATTAAATTATAAATAAATATACATTTATTGATTTATATTTGTTTATTACAAAATAATATAAATAAAAATACATATTTATATAAATAAATAAATTTGTTTTTTTAATTATATACATTTTATATATATATAAAATGTATGTATTTTTATTTATATTAGGACAATTTAATACCAAAAATATAAAAAGTGAGGTCACAGTGATTTTACAATGGCTTTGAATGAGTGTCATCTCATAAATTCATCATAATGAAACTTTATTGCTATCACAATTAAGATTTACAACAAAGAAAAACAACACTTCAAACATACAAAAAAAAAAAAAATTTAATGAAAGTTATCAGTTCATGATTCAGCCTTATATGCTAAAAACATTTGTCAAAGTAATTCATTGAAATATTAACAATTACTAAAAACTAAAACAGAGAGAAACAAAAAAATTACTCGCTCAGTTAATATTTTCGGAACTGTGTTTTTCGACTTTTGGCTCCAGAAGTTTTAACTATGCCAGATTTTCTAAAATGTACACTTTTGTCTTCTAAATGTGTAGAAACAGTCTCTTCTTTTTGGAAATCTTCATCGTCAGAGGAGAACTGAGTCAGATCCACGACGCACGCCGGCTTAGAGTTCCCTTCTGTCACGGGAAAACCAAACATCAGACCTTTCCTCTGATCACGACCTCACAATATACAGAAACTAGATCAAAAAGAGAAAGCCTGAGCAGAAAGTTTGAAGTAGTTTGAAGATTGAAACAGTTTTAAACATGTGACAGACAGAAATATTAGAAAGAATGGAAGCTTAAATGAGTCACAGTTTTAGAAATGACAGAAAGAAAAGATATAGAACCCAAATCAGAGTCTGAAGGTCTTTCATGATGAATCTCGATGATCTTACTGTGTTTGAGAGGATGTGGAGCAGATTCTTTGTTTTTGTCGTCTTTGTCTCGTCTCACGGCTCTCCAGCTGCTGTCAGACAGATATTCGATCTCCTCCACGTCCTCACCAGAGCTCTCCAGAACTTCACACAGCAAACTACAGAGAAGAGCAACTCTAAATGCTGTCATGTTTCCAAAATAATGCAAGAAGATCAGTAACGGAGCAGGGAAACGTCTGTTCCTCAGTGTGTCGTACGGAGGGTCACCTGTCGATACGCAGCGCATCAAAGGGGGCGTATCTGTGGCACACGGGGCACGTCCACCTGGGCTTCCTCTCGTTCATTTGAAGATAGAAGGAAGCGTCGAAGCACTGCAGGTGAGCGCAGCCTCTGGCCCGACAGGGAACTGACATACGCATCTTTGCTAGCTGAGAAACATGCAGATTCCTGTTCATTACTGCGAAGCTGCTCTGAAACAACCTGCACTATATAAAGTGCTGCATAAATACAGATGACCCCTGACTTCTGTGATACGAAGGTCTTAGAAACCTTTTGTACATGTATAATATCATACATAAGTAATGGAAATAACATTTTGCTTCTGAAAAATGTCCAGTTTTGGACATTATTCATACTTACTGGACAAATCAGTGACACCTGTAGTCCTGTAGTAGCAACTTCACTTTCTGGATCAGAACACAATTTCTCTGAAACTATCAAAAGAAAAATAAAGTAATTAGAACACACACACACTCACACTCACATAAACAGACTCACACACACTCAGACACACACACACACACACACTCAGACACACACACTCAGACACACACACTCAGACACACACACACTCAGACACACACACACTCAGACACACACACACTCAGACACACACACACAAACAAACATACACTCACACACAGACTACACAAAACACACACACACAAACATACACTCACACACAGACTACACACAGACTACACACAGACTACACACAGACTACACACAGACACAAACTCACAAACACTCAGACTACACACAACACACCCAGACACACTTACACACAAACATACACTCTCTCACACACACTCACAAACTCACAAACTCTCAAACTCTCAAACACCCAAACAGACTACACACAACACACCCAGACACACTTACACACAAACATAAACTCACACACACAGACTCACACACAAGCACACACACAGACTACACACAACACACACACACAAACATACACTCACACACAGACTACACACAGACTACACACAGACTACACACAGACTACACACAGACTACACAAACTCACAAACTCACAAACTCAAACACTCAAACACTCACAGACTCACACACACAGACTCACACACACAGACTCACACACACAGACTCACACACACAGTATATACACATACATACTTGTAAATAAAATGCAATATACAAAATAAAACATTTCAAGAGATTAATATAACCTTTTGTTTACTTCATATGACAAAAACACACAAAAGAGTTTAGTCCAGCTCAAATTACAAGACTGGACCAAATGTTCCAGTCTTCGCTGATTCAGATGGTAATGCTGGTCTGTTACCGGCACAAGCTGATTATTGATGCAGACAGAACAACTTTTCAATGCATCCATGTTTAAAGTGAAAGTGTGTCATGAAGACTCAGTTAAAGGTGCCATAGAATTGAAAATTGAATTTACCTCGGCATAGTTAAATAATTAGAGTTCTGTACGTGGAAATGACATACAGTGAGTCTCAAACTCCATTGTTTCCTCCTTCTTATATAAATCTCATTTGTTTAAAAGACCTCCAAAGAACAGGCGAATCTCAACATAACACCGACTGTGACGTAACAGTCGGGATCATTAATATGTACGCCCCCAATATTTGCATATGCCAGCCCATGTTCAAGGCATTAGACAAGCCAGTATTAACATCTGGATCTGTGCACAGCCGAATCAACAGACTATGTAAGCAAGCAAGAACAATAGCGAAAAATGGCAGATGGAGCAATAATAACTGACATGCTCCATGATATCATGATTTTTTACTGATATTTGTAAACTGTCTTTCTAAATATTTCGTTAGCATGTTGCTAATGTACTGTTAAATGTGGTTAAAGTTACCATCGTTTCTTACTGTATTCACGGAGACAAGAGCCGTCGCTATTTTCATTTTTAAACACTTGCAGTCTGTATAATGCATAAACACATCTTCAATCTTTATAAATCTCTCCAACAGTGTGTAATGTTAGCTTTAGCCACGGAGCACCATCAAACTCATTCAGAATCAAATGTAAACATCCAAATAAATACTATACTTACGCGATTAGACATGCTGCATGACGAACACTTTGTAAAGATCCATTTTGAGGGTTATATTAGCTGTGTGAACTTTGTTTATGCGATGCATTATAGAGTCGCGAGCTCGGGGGCGGGGAGCGCGAGCATTTAAAGGGGAAGCGCGCTGAATCGGCGCATATTTAATTATGCCCCAAAATAGGCAGTTAAAAAATTAAATAATATAAAATCTATGGGGTATTTTAAGCTGAAACTTCACAAACACATTCAGGGGACACCTTAGACTTATATTACATCTTGTGAAAAAGGGCTCTATGGCACCTTTAAGATGGTGACCAGCTGAAGCGCTCTCACCTCGGCGTCTGCAGAGCTCCTGCTGCTCCACCGCAGTACTGCGCAGCTGAACCAGCAGCTCCTGAGACGACACCACCCTCACCAGATACACCGCCACAGAATAATTCTGCAGACAGAAACACCAGAGCACTGACTACTCGCTTTCACAGCCTCGTTGTGTTTGAATATTATTCCGAGGGATTAATTCCGTACCTTGCCGAAGTTTCCCCACATCACTGAGAATCGATTTGTGAATGTAATATACAACTCAGCTGTGATGTCGATCGGAAGACACGGACGAGAAGGTTCCGTCCCCATTTTATTGGATGAATAGGAACACTGGGAACAACACATGAAAATGAGACAAAATTAAACTACACTGTGAAAAATTCTACCTTAAAAATGCTTAATTTACTTTACTATATACAGTGAAACCTAACAGGACATTTCAAATGTAATTGATTAAAATTATATTTGAATAAATCAAATTTACAGTTTTATAAGTCATCTTATAATTTACAGTGAAAAACTGTAAACCGACTTTCCCAGAATCCTCACTTTTGATGGTTCTTCATTAAAACATACATTTCTTCTTAGTTTATCCTTATCAATTATGCACATGTCTTATGTTACATCTTATGTTGTTTATTGCATTATTGTGTGTTATCATGATCGTGTTTTGTAATAGTTTGTATGACACTGTGCGCATCTTATACATTTAAGGAAAATACAATACAATACATGATGTCGCTTTCCCTTTAGCACCTGTTTTTGGTGGTTTCAGTATATTATAACAGATTTGAGTATTTCAGTAGGTTGGTATATTGACATTATGTTAGCTGCCATACGTCACCTGTACAGGACAGATAACATGATTAACTGAAACAACGAGGTTCGGTGGATACTGATCTTCTTCAACACCGACGCTCTCACTGTAACAAATCCTGAAAGACACATTTAACACACTTTCAGAACTAATGCGTATGAATAGCAATATGCGTTATTTATTTTATTTCTCTCCACTTGAAAGTATTCTGACATCTGCAGTAAAGTTTCACCTGAGCACCACCTGAACAGACGTCGAGCCTGACTGAGATGTCCTGATGGAAGAAGGGAAAGAGCTTTAATAACCCAAGAACACAAGTTAAAATACAACAATTATACTCCGGACACCGTGATCAAACACAATATGAGGCACAGAAGCAGTGCTGCAAACACGGTCAGACTGAGACGAATCAATGTGAATCAAACAAGAGTCATAATTCTGAATCATGGACTCAATATGGCTATTCAACTCACTTCCTCACTGAATCAACTCACTCAAATTTATCTTTTCAGAACCATGTTTAAAATGCACATTTGGTTCAGTTCTCTTTTCATTTGAATTCTGCATTGCATGCGTCACTATCTTTGAAAAATAAGGTGCACAAAAGCGAACATTTGTAAGCTTAAATGATGTTCTTTCCCAGTATTTTTGTCTTGTTTTCAGCACAAAAACATTCTTAAATCAAGATGCATTTATTTAAGAAGCAAAATGACTCAAGCTTTCTGAAAAACTGATAAAAAATTATGCATAAAAAAAGGAAAAAATATCTGTCAGTGGGGTCAGAAAAATCATCTTATTTCAGAGGAAAAATCTGATTATTTTCTCCACCCCCATTGGATGATATTTTGCTTTTCTATTAAGCATAAACTCACTTAATTTGGATACATTTTTCAGAAAATTATTAATATCTTAACAAACACTAAGTGATAAGACAGTCAAGATAAAAGTTTCTAGCATGTTGTTAAAATGTTAAAAAGAACACAAAACACAAAAACTACAGATGTGTTTCTACAGTGAACATTTACAGTTTATTTCACAATATCAACATCCCTCACTACAAACAACAGCACAACACTGTCACTAATGTTCAGATGAATGAATAAAGACGAGACAGAAACTCACCGGCTCTTCTGGATCTGAGTCTCTTGATCCAAACTGAGATGAATCAAGAAATCTGAGTTTTGCATGATTCCTCCACAAGTGGGCACTAAAAACATGAGAAAATATACATACATGCACACAAGCATTTAGATTAAAATGTATCTGAATAAAGGAATTAGTTTGATTATTTAATGTATAGTAAATTATTTCAGTGCACTTAAAGTCAGCATGAAACTGAAGTCTTTTTTTCTCTATTGTGATGTATTTATCTGAGTGAAACGGCTACAAATGTAGGGCGGGTCTTGATTTTGTCAGTGGGGAGTTGATTATTATGATTCAGTTTAGTGTTCCAATTAATATAAGATACTAAAAGCTGAATGCATGATTAAAAACCATATTTTTCTACATATGCATCATACCCAGAGGTGTAGGAGGCAGAATGGTGTCCAGCGTCTGATAGAAGGGCAGTTTGATCATCTGTGGTTCTGTACAGATAGATATGGGTGATTGCGGTTTGCCGGGCGAGACACACTCTGGCATGGAGATGATTTGGACAGAACTGGGCTTTGAGCTCCCGCGGGCGTCTTTAGAAACCTGCCGGAGTTTGTGAAGCTCTCGGACAGCAGACAGCAGCTCAGGACTGCAGTCATTGTGCAGCAGATCTGAGACTCTCTTCATCAGGTCCTTCTTCAGGCCGCTTTTACTCTTGCCCATCTTGGAGAGCAGAAGACGAAGCTCCGTCACCCGTAAAGCCTCCAGCATCACCTGCAGGACAGCTGAGATACTGATGAACTGTTTTATGATGATTTATGATGAACTTAGAGTATTATTCTCAATTTTCTGTGTAAGATCTTGATGGTATAATTGCCATTTTAAAACATATTTGTATTTAAACTATATTGTAGGCTGTTTCATGGCCTGTCAGCAGATTTTCAGTAGTAAAACAATTATGAAACAGCAAAAAATGGGATAAGACATCTCAAAGCATTGCTTTGGCCAACAAAGCAATTGTAATTAATAAACTGTATAAAATTACAAAATATAAAACACATATGAAAGCTAGACTTTTATGAAAAATACTCTTGTTGAACAAGAACCCTCATGCTTTTAGTTCAAATCAACCTTCATAATATAATGGCTTTCATCTTAAAGTATGATTTATCATGTTTGTTTGTCTGTATAGTTTTACTCTGTCATTTGTTACCCAACAGTGATATAAATGTCTCTTTTGTAATTCCACACATTCATTTAAAAACAATCAAACACGCAAAACAATCGAGCTAATACAATCAAATTATTAATTAATATGAAAAAAAGCCCAAATAAATCTACTTACTGTAGCTTCCAAAACATCCGTGGACATAATCACGCAGAACTAGGAAATATATAAAAAATTGTTTACCGTGAAGTGAAAAAAAAGCCAAAATGTCAACTGTTGAGGATCAAAGCAGATACGTCATCAATCAAAGTCTGAGTCACGTGACATGCGGGACATACTTATAAATTGTAGTACAAAAATAGGTTTAGAGTTGTACGAAAGCTCACGGAGAATAACATTTATTATAAAACATTTACTTTGATCTGCTTTCAAAAATTTAAAACAACACTTTTGGGTTTCATTGAAAAACAAGACGATGCTTTGATGTTATGCTGCGCCAGGTGGCGCTGTTTCTGACTGACACGATGCGAAACGAATGGGATATGTGATTGCTGTTATATTTCCAAGAAACCTAAACTATTTATAAATTGATTGAAAGCAATAGGTTTTAAATGACATCCATGGTGCAAATTACGTGCGGGTTTGAGGTTCTGAGTCTGGTTGTATGTTTTGTTTAAAAATCTTATAAATGTATGAGGTGGCATCGAAATGGGGTGCCTTTTACCTCACAAACGGGGTAAAACCAGCATGGGGCAAATGGCACACAGTACTGATACAAATAATTAAGCTAAATAATATGTCTTTAATAATTTCTAACTTAATACTTGTTTAAAACAATCACTTTAGTTTGTACTATTTTCTGTTAAGTGTGATAAATAATTCATTTTTGTTTAATATATAGCCCTGCTGTCATTAAATTGTTAATATAAAAATATATATTAAAAATATAGGATTATTATTATTATTATTTTTAAAAAGTAAAGATTCTGAAAGCATTGAAGAATCAGAATCAGAATCAGAAAGAGCTTTATTGCCAGGTATGTTGTTTACACATACTAGGAATTTGTTTTAGTGACAGAAGCTCCACAGTGCAACAGAGTGACAGCGACAAGACAAGACACATAATAAAAAGAATAAAATAATAATATACAAATTTACAAGATAGACAAAGTGAAAAAAAAAAAAAAGCAAAAAACAATATATAATATAGACAATTGTATGTACAGTTATGTGTGCAAATTTGAAATATAAGTAAGTGTTTTAAGTAAATAATGTGTAATAGTGTTGTGTGTTCCATGTTTGTCAAGTGTTCATGAGATGGATTGCCTGAGGGAAGAAACTGTTCCTGTGTCTGGTCGTTCTGGTGCTCAGGGCTCTGTAGCGTCGACCAGATGGCAACAGTTCAAAGAGGGAGTGTGCTGGATGTGAGGGGTCCAGAGTGATCTTCTTTGCCCTTTTTCTCACTCTGGATAAGTACAGTTCTTGGAGAGTGGGGAGGGTTGTGCCAATGATTCGCTCAGCAGACCGGACTACCCTCTGTAGTCTTCTGAGGTCAGATTTGGTAGCTGAGCTGAACCAGACGGTAATTGAAGTGCAGAGGATGGATTCAATGATGGCAGAGTAGAACTGTTTCAGCAGCTCCTGTGGCAGGTTGAACTTCCTCAGCTGGCGAAGGAAGTACAACCTCTGCTGGGCCTTTTTCACAGTGGAGTCAATGTGAATGTCCCACTTCAGGTCCTGTGAGATGGTGGTGCCCAGGAACCTGAATGACTCCACTGCAGTCACAGTGCTGTTCATGATGGTGAGTGGGGGGAGAGCAGGGGGGTTTCTCCTGAAGTCCACGATCATCTCCACTGTCTTGAGCGTGTTGAGCTCCAGGTTGTTAAGACTGCACCAGACAGCCAGCTGTTCAACCTCCAGTCTGTAAGCAGACTCGTCTCCGTCCCGGATGAGGCCGATGACTGTGGTGTCGTCCGCAAACTTCAGGAGCTTGACAGAGGGGTCTTTAGAGGTGCAGTCGTTGGTGTAGAGGGAGAAGAGCAGTGGGGAGAGGACACAGCCCTGAGGGGCGCCGGTGCTGATGGTGCGGGTGCTGGATGAGAATTTTCCCAGCCTCACTAGCTGCTGCCTGTCTGTCAGGAAGCTGGTGATCCACTGACAGACAGAGGTGGGCACGGAGAGCTGAGTTAGTTTGGGCTGGAGGAGTGATGGGATGATGGTGTTAAAAGCAGAGCTGAAGTCCACAAACAGGATCCTCACATAAGTCCCTGGTCTGTCCAGATGCTGGAGAACATAATGCAGTCCCATATTGACTGCATCATCCACAGACCTGTTTGCTCGGTAAGCAAACTGCAGGGGGTCCAGTAAGGGTCCAGTGAGGTCCTTCAGATAAGCCAGAACCAGTCTTTCAAATGACTTCATGGCCACAGACGTTAGAGCCACAGGTCTGTAGTCATTAAGACCAGTAATTTTGGGTTTCTTTGGGACGGGGATGATGGTGGAGCGTTTGAAGCATCAGGGGACTTCGCACAGCTCCAGTGACCTGTTTTTTTTAACACACTAAGTAAGTATTACTATATGTCTAAATAATATGTATAAATGAATGTTTAAATAGTTTATTAATCATTTACTTACACTTCCTAAATGATCTTATGAACCACTGACAACTCCTAAATAACTGATATTTAAATAATGTAATACTTAATTTAGAAATGATAAATTGATTATTAATAAAGTATGAAAATACTATTATTAAACACATTATAGATATGCTTATAAATCAAGAATAAAGCATTTATAGCTGTATTTATAAACTGCTTACTAATGTCTATTAATGCTTTATAAGTGATGAATAAACTATTTACTAATGCTTAACTAATGCTTGATAGCGTGGAGTTATTATAGAGTTACCCCAGTTTTCTTTTTATTTAAATTCTTTAAATTTATATGTGTCACTCTTTTAGGAAAATAACAAACAGAGGTGAACAAAAGTAAACATTTTATAAGGTTACTGGAATCTAAAAAAACAAAAAAAACAAAATGCATTTAAAATTTAAAACTCCAAACACTGCAAAAACGTTCTTCCTCAGTATTTTTGTATTGTTTTCCAATACAAAAACATTCTTAAATCAAGATACATTTATTTAAGAAGCAAAATTACTTAAACTTTCTGAAAAACTGATAAAAACTTAATGCTTAAAAAAAGGAAAAAATATCTATCAGTGGGGTCAGAAAAATAATCATATTTCAGAGGGAAAACCAGATTGTTTTCTGACCCCATTGGACTATATTTAGGTTTTTATAAGCATAAACTTGCATTTGGCTACACTTTTCAGAAAATGATTAATATCTTAAATTATTTTGCTTATCCAGTAAATGTTTTGTGATTTAAGAATGTTTAGATATTCGTAATGAAAAACAAGAGACAAACACTGAGTGAAAACACAGTCAAGATATGCTATTTTTTATTTTTTTTTGTAACGTTAATATGTTAAAAAGTACACATACGGATGTGTTTCTGCAGTGAATGTATACATTTTATCACACAATGTCAACATGCCTCACCACAAACAACAGCACAACACTGTCCATTAAGGTTCAGATGAATATATAAAGCATTATTTATTATTAACGCACTATTAAAAACTATTAAAAAGTTTTTTATATATATATATGCATCATACCCAGAGGTGTAGGAGGCAGAATGGTGTCCAGCGTCTGATAGAAGGGCAGTTTGATCATCTGTGGTTCTGTACAGATAGATATGGGTGATTGCGGTTTGCCGGGCGAGACACACTCTGGCATGGAGATGATTTGGACAGAACTGGGCTTTGAGCTCCCGCGGGCGTCTTTAGAAACCTGCCGGAGTTTGTGAAGCTCTCGGACAGCAGACAGCAGCTCAGGACTGCAGTCATTGTGCAGCAGATCTGAGACTCTCTTCATCAGGTCCTTCTTCAGGCCGCTTTTACTCTTGCCCATCTTGGAGAGCAGAAGACGAAGCTCCGTCACCCGTAAAGCCTCCAGCATCACCTGCAGGACAGCTGAGATACTGATGAACTTACATCACAGAGGGTTTATGATGATTTGTGATGAACTTTGTTATTATTATTTTCAATTTATTTTCTATGTAAAATCTTAATGGTGCAATAGCCATTTTTAAACATATCTGTATTAAAACTAGCCTATATAAAATGCTGTTTAATGGCCTTTCAGCAGAATTTCAGCAGTAAAACAATTATGAAAAATAAAACTCACGAAAAAACAAAAAATTTCTTGCTTTGGCCAAAAGAATCTGTGATTAATGAACTGAGTTGAAGTGAGTTAAGGTTCCTTGCCACTGTGCCTCTGGCTTGCTTAGTTGGGGACACCTACTATTAGTTGGTGTCATGTTTCATGAATCATGTTTCCTGACATTTAGCCTATGTGTGCCTGATTTCGACGCTGGGGAAATACATAAAGCAAATTGGCCTGTGAACGCTTTATACAATGTAGGTAGGTCTAAATCCGAATAGATGATCGGTTCACGAGGCGCCTGAACTGAGGCGCTACAGCGATCTGTCATGACACATTAAAGGGTTAGTTCACCCAAAAATGAAAATTCTGTCATTTATTACTCACCCTCATGCCGTTCCACACCCGTAAGACCTTCATTAATCTTCGGAACACAAATTAAGATATTTTAGTTGAAATCCGATGGCTCTGTGAGGCCTTCATAGGGAGCAATGACACTTCCTCTCAAGATCCATAAAGGTACTAAAAACATATTTAAATCAGTTCATGTGAGTACAGTGCTTCAATATTAATATTATAAAGCGACGAGAATATTTTTGGTCCGCCAAAAAAAAACTAAATAATGACTTATATAGTGATGGCCGATTTTAAAACACTGTTTCAGGAAGCATCGGAGCATAAATGAATCAGTGTGTCGAATCTGCTGTTCGGAGCACCAAAGTCACGTGATTTCAACCGTTTGGCAGTTTGACACACGATCTGAATCATGATTCGATACACTGATTCATTTATGATCCGATGTTTCCTGAAGCTTTATTTCTTGTTAATTTGACCACTGTATCAAATACCAAGGGTTGTGTTTGTTTTCTTCAAACAGAGTTCAAAAATAAGTAGATCTAACAGTTTTAATGCCTTTTTGTATGCAATAATGCTTTCTTTCCACGAAATGCAAAAAACCTCTACTTTTGTTTTCTTCCAGCTACACTCCATTTTTCTGGCTGCTCTCTTAAAGGCCTGAGTGTGCTCGTTGTACCGCGATGTTGGACTATTTTCCTTAATCTTCTTTAAATGCAAAGGAGCAACTGTGTCTAATGTGCTGGAAAAGACAGAGTCAGTAGTTTCTGTTGTAACATTGAGTTCTATCTGGTATGCTAAGGAGATAAAACTGATCAGGGAAATTATTTATAAAGCAATCTTTAGTGGTAGAAATGATAGTTATACCATATTTGTAACAGTAAGTCAGCTTTGCAGCCTTGGTTAAATGTAGTATACACAAGACTAGATAATGATCTGAGATGTCATCGCTCTGCTGCAGAATTTCAATGGCATCAACATTGATTCCATGTGACAATATTAAATCTAAAGTATGATTATGTCCTTATAGATAGATAGATAGATAGATAGATAGATAGATAGATAGATAGATAGATAGATAGATAGAGTTGGACTATCTGCCTACTATTCTGCCTACCCTAATATTGATTATAGTTTCAACGGCAACAACATAAACTGACGTTTATGTTCAAACTTAAACCCAGCCAAAACCAGCCAAACTATGGCTGATTTCAGAACACTGCTTCAAAGCTTTACGAATCATTTGATTCGAATCAGTGATTTGGATTGTGTATCAAACTGCCAAACTGCTGAAATCATATGACTTTGGCACTCCGAACAACTGATTCGAATCAAATTATTTGCAAAGCTTCAAAGCAATGTTTTAAAATTGGCCATCACTAGATATTGTTGAAAAGTCATTATTTTGTTTTGTTTTTTTTGCGCACAAAAAGTATTCTCATCGCTTTATAATATTAAGATAGAACCACTGTACTAACATTAACTGTTTTAAATATGTTTTGAGTACCTTTCTGGATCTTGAGAAGTTCGGTAGCGTTGCTGGCAATAGAGGCCTCACTGAGCCATCGGATTTCATCAAAAATATTTTAATTTGTGTTCCGAAGATGAACGAAGGTCTTACAGGTGTTGTCATGATCACTAGTGGGAGTGCCCTAATCAACCCCTAGAGGGCACTCCAACCCGGACTCTTGTTTTCACCCCTTGGACTTCATTTCCCATACTCACTCCTGGACTCATTATCCTGTCATTGTATCCAGCTGTGTTGAGTTCTGTAATCAGTGTTTGTCTATTTAGTCTGTGTTTGTTCTGTTCTTGTCGTGGTGGTTTAATTTACGGTCACGGTGTTCTGTTTGTTTTTCCCTGTTTTTGTTATGGACTGTTTGATGGATTATGACCTTTGCCTGTTGGATTATGTTTTTGGATTTGCCTATTAAAAAGTTGCACTTGGATCTACTTGCCTGTTTCCGTGCTTTCCCGTGACAGGTGTGAAAGTGAAAGTGAAGTGACATGTGGCCAAGTATGGTGACCCATACTCGGAATTTGTGCTCTGCATTTAACCCATCCAAGTGCACACACACAGCAGTGAACACACACCCGGAGCAGTGGGCATCCATTTCTGCGGCGCCCGGGGAGCAGTTGGGAGTACGGTGCCTTGCTCAAGGGTCTCACCTCAGTCGTGGTATTGAGGGTGGGGAGAGCGCTGGACATTCACTCCCCTCACCGACAATCCCTGCCGGACCTGAAACCCATGACCTTTGGGTTACAAGTCCGACTCTCTATCCATTAGGCCACGACTGCCCCTGTGTAGAACGACACGTCAGTTACACCACCTCATATGAGGTACTCAAGTCCCGACCAAGTGTGCCGAATGATGCACAGGCACTGGTGTCAAAAGTATTCACATTCATTACTCAGGTAGAAAACTACTTAAAGTGTAAAAGTAAAAGTAATGAAAGGAAAAAAATGCCATTGAAGACAAAATCTTAGGCCGCGCCACAGGGGCCTATATTGTGCACTACCCCACCTCCTCAAAAAAAAAAAAGTTTTTCTAAAGGCCATAATGACTATAATGTTATATTAAAATCTTAATGTTGAAAAATTTGGGATGCACTAGGCTACCGTTTCTACCAATCTCCTTGCTGGTGCTTGGTTGGGACATTTCGCTCGAGTTCTCTTCTTGAGTGTCTGCCACGGACATCTTGGTACTTGGCTACTTACGTCTACTATGTCCAGTGTTGGGGGTAACAAGTTACAAAGTTAGTATACCCTACTTATCACAACACTGTCAATCGCGTTGTCAATCGCAAAGGCTAATTTATTCAAACGTCTCTCTACAAAACTACCTACTGTAGCTTGATTTGCGGAGGACGAAGAAAAAGCACCCGTTTGATAAATAAGCCAGTAGTGGAGAAATAATAACTTTTAAGAAATAATCTTTTATGAGTAACAACCCCAACACTGGCTATGTCCTCCTTGCTGGAGTGTGACGTGATTTGTGTCATGTGCAGGTGCGATGAATCGTGTACAAACCAATAGGGTGTCGGAATGGTATATACTTTATACTTCTGTTTATGTTTATCCAACCACAATCAAATTCACTCTATCAGGAAGGTGTGATTTATCTGGATAGGTTTTTGTTTTTTGTTTTTTAACAATGACAAGCCGGAATGAAAATAAGCCGAAATGAAATAGGAGTAAGAAGGCTATTTTTAAAATGTAAGGAGTAGAAAGTGCAGATAATTGCGTGAAAATGTAAGAAGTAGAAGTAAAAAGTCGAACTTTTTACTTCTACTCCTACGCGTTGGACTCTCAGGTCCCAAATCGTCAGTTCAGTTCTGACGTAACGACGAACATGACTGACTGAAAGGGAACTCAGGGTTTACTCAGAACAATTTCAAGCTGTTAAAACCAAAAGTAACTAAATGGGACAAACCACTCTTCAACCACAAACATCACGCTGGCAAAAAAAAAAAAAAATGAGAGAAACATTTCATGTAATTATCAGTGCCACTGCCGAACAGACGATTCGTATCACACTGGTATGTATGGCATATCTCACAATATACGATCATTTTAAATAATTTAAATTTTAATTTTGTATTTTATATATAAATGTGCAGTTTTATAAAGTCTTATGGAAAGAAAATTGAACGCTGGATAATATTGATGTCATATTTATTCATTTATTTATTCTCTCTGCCCAGATACAATAAAATATGGAATTGTCAGGTGAGTTTGTTAAAGTGAGTTTGTATCTATGCCTGTTGTGTTTGTTTGACTGTGGATTCAGACTATGGTTGAGGCAAGATACAAAAAAAGTATACTTTAGCATACTTAAAAAAAAAAGTGTAAAAATATAATGTTTTCAGATATTTAATTTAAAGTTATTTACATTTAAATGAAAACAGTATTATAGTTTGATTCTATATTAAATGTAGTAGTTGAACTTAAGAGTGATTTTTTATTTTTTTTTAACCTCTTACTGGTAAGTAGGATTTAGATACACCTTAATGTGTAATGTCATAATTACTTCTATTGTCTTTTAAATATGCTTAAAGTGTACTTTGAAATGTACTGACATGGTAAACTCAAATATAATGTCATTTCTATTAAACTTGTATTTCATGTATTTAATAAGTATATTTGTAATTACACATTGTAATCACGAAGTTGCAATTTGCTCCCTTTGTGCTTACAATTTGTTGCAACTATGTACTTACATCAAAAAATAAGTACAATGTACTTATTGGGTTCATATTGAATTGCAAAACACATTTGCAGCTATTGAGGTGGGGTACGGGTAAGGTTAGGGAAAGCTTTGGTGGTATGGGTAGGTTTAAGGGTAGGGGTAAAGGTTAAGGGATGGGTCAACAGTGTAATTATAAATGTAATTACAGAAATTAATTACAGTTGTAATTACTTGCATGTGTTTTAAAAATATAACTACAATGTAAAAACATGTATGTACACAATAAGTGCATTGTATCAAATGATTAATTTAAATGTAAGTACATAGTAGTTAAGGCCACTTAATATAAAGTGGGTCCAAGCTGTTTGATACAGACACGTGGTTATGTTTATACTCCATTAGAGGACACCGCCATGATACCTTCCCCAGACCCGCAAGACTGTCCTTCTCTTCTGGGGACCTTCACCGGGGTCAGATAAGTTGGAGATGCTTATTAATTATAATTAATCTTTATCATTTATCAATGGTGTTACTCTGACAAATGCATTTATTTTATAGTGATTTCCACTGCATGTAATTATCATGTTCATTTTAGATTGATCAATTGTTTGTCTACAAAGAACAAAGTTGTGCTCAAGGATGGGCAGAAGGTTTGTTCATCAGCATTTCATGAACGAAATACAGCAAAATCATATTAGCAACACTCTTATCTCCTACATTTCATTTCTTAAAGACTGCTGTGGAATAAAGTTTAACAACCGATATACTGTGAAGAATGACATTGGGGAGAGCATTTTTACTATTCTTGAGGACAACAATTGTTGTAACAGGACATTCTGTGCTTTAGCACGTTCCTTCAAAATGAGTGTTTTTGATTATTCAAATCAAGAGATCATCAGACTGGTGCGGCCGTTTGTTTGCAGCTGCTGGGGCCATGAGGTATGATTGTTATCTTTATCTTGTTTAGCTGTTAATTACAGGTCCTTCTCAAAAAATTAGCATATTGTGATAAAGTTCATTATTTTCCATAATGTAATGATAAAAATTAAACTTTCATATATTTTAGATTCATTGCACACCAACTGAAATATTTCAGGTCTTTTATTGTTTTAATACTGATGATTTTGGCATACAGCTCATGAAAACCCAAAATTCCTATCTCAAAAAATTAGCATATCATGAAAAGGTTCTCTAAACGAGCTATTAACCTAATCATCTGAATCAACTAATTAACTCTAAACACCTGCAAAAGATTCCTGAGGCTTTTAAAAACTCCCAGCCTGGTTCATTACTCAAAACCGCAATCATGGGTAAGACTGCCGACCTGACTGCTGTCCAGAAGGCCATCATTGACACCCTCAAGCGAGAGGGTAAGACACAGAAAGAAATTTCTGAACGAATAGGCTGTTCCCAGAGTGCTGTATCAAGGCACCTCAGTGGGAAGTCTGTGGGAAGGAAAAAGTGTGGCAAAAAACGCTGCACAACGAGAAGAGGTGACCGGACCCTGAGGAAGATTGTGGAGAAGGACCGATTCCAGACCTTGGGGGACCTGCGGAAGCAGTGGACTGAGTCTGGAGTAGAAACATCCAGAGCCACCGTGCACAGGCGTGTGCAGGAAATGGGCTACAGGTGCCGCATTCCCCAGGTCAAGCCACTTTTGAACCAGAAACAGCGGCAGAAGCGCCTGACCTGGGCTACAGAGAAGCAGCACTGGACTGTTGCTCAGTGGTCCAAAGTCATTCGGAAATCAAGGTGCCAGAGTCTGGAGGAAGACTGGGGAGAAGGAAATGCCAAAATGCCTGAAGTCCAGTGTCAAGTTCCCACAGTCAGTGATGGTCTGGGGTGCCATGTCAGCTGCTGGTGTTGGTCCACTGTGTTTTATCAAGGGCAGGGTCAATGCAGCTAGCTATCAGGAGATTTTGGAGCACTTCATGCTTCCATCTGCTGAAAAGCTTTATGGAGATGAAGATTTCGTTTTTCAGCACGACCTGGCACCTGCTCACAGTGCCAAAACCACTGGTAAATGGTTTACTGACCATGGTATTACTGTGCTCAATTGGCCTGCCAACTCTCCTGACCTGAACCCCATAGAGAATCTGTGGGATATTGTGAAGAGAAAGTTGAGAGACGCAAGACCCAACACTCTGGATGAGCTTAAGGCCGCTATCGAAGCATCCTGGGCCTCCATAACACCTCAGCAGTGCCACAGGCTGATTGCCTCCATGCCACGCCGCATTGAAGCAGTCATTTCTGCAAAAGGATTCCCGACCAAGTATTGAGTGCATAACTGAACATAATTATTTGAAGGTTGACTTTTTTTGTATTAAAAACACTTTTCTTTTATTGGTCGGATGAAATATGCTAATTTTTTGAGATAGGAATTTTGGGTTTTCATGAGCTGTATGCCAAAATCATCAGTATTAAAACAATAAAAGACCTGAAATATTTCAGTTGGTGTGCAATGAATCTAAAATATATGAAAGTTTAATTTTTATCACTACATTATGGAAAATAATTAACTTTATCACAATATGCTAATTTTTTGAGAAGGACCTGTATGTTGTTCTGCATATTAAATGGTGTTTGTATATTTTAGGTGGAAGTTCAGTCTCCACCAGACGTTACCATTGGATATGTTCGACAAAACTTTCATTTATGCCTGCCTAAACTCACCGTTGAGAATGAACGAGGTGAACCGGCATTTAAGATTGCGAAACAGTGTGTACTTTGTACCTGCTGCACTGATGAAACCTTTGAGGTGACGCACATACACCCAGATACAAGATTCAACTTTCTATTGACTTTTATTGTTTTTAAATTGACCAAAGATATTTTCTGTCCTGTAACCTTAAACATAACATTCACAACCACATAAAACTTTTAGCATTTTATAGAATATATTTATAATGGTATTTAATATGCATACTAAGCCATTGTCCTTGTTGCCTGACCCACATTGTCTGTAGGTGATTTCAGGTTGTGCTATTTTTCTGGGGAAATTCAATCCCGACAGTGAAGGAACTTAACTGACCCCCATTATTTGAAATATGAAAACTCTGAATTTTTATATTAGTTTATCACCCAAAAATGACAATTCTGTCATTAATTACTCACCCCCATGTCTTCGTTGACCTTCGAAGAACACAAATTAAGATATTTTTGATAAAATCCGATTGTTCAGTGAGGCCTGCATTGACAGCAAGATAATTAACACTTCCAGATGCTTGAAAGCTACTAAAAACATATTTAAAACAGGTCATGTGACTACAGTGCTTCAACCTTAATGTTATAAAGCGACGAGAAAACATTTTGTGCGACAAAAATAACAAAATACTGACTTTATTCAACAATATCTAGTGATGGGCGATTTCAAAACAATGCTTCATGAAGCTTTTGTTTCTAATCAATGGTTCAGAGCATGTATCAAACTGCCAAAGTCACATGAATTCAGTAAACGAAGGTTTGTTACATAATAAATGTTTCAAAATTTCAATGGGTCACCACTGGGGGGTGTGACTTTGGCAGTTTGATACACACTCTGAACCACTCATTTGAAACAAAAGATTCATGAAGCTTCATGAACCGGAGCTTCTAATGGCCGCTGCAGTGACGCGATTACTTTATCAATTGGTGATTGGCTTTTATTTAGAAGGCGGGACTTATTCCGCCAAATTGTGTGTTGCACTTTCTCCCATTCAAAACAATACAAGTGGCACATCTTGTGTGTTCTTGTCCTGTCTTTGGTACAAGTACCCGAATAAACTACCTAATCACAGTTACGTGAGTGGAAAGAAAACAATTGCCAACCCTACACTCTCAGAAAAAAGGTACAAAATCTGTCACGTGGGCGATACCTTTTCAAAAGGTACACATTTGTTCATTTTAGCTACTGGTATACACACTTTAAGTACTAATATGTACCTTTAAGATACAAAAGTGTACCTTTTGAAAATTGCATTTATTGTTTTATAAAATAAATCAAATGTACAATGATCACAAAGTGCTATCATTTCCCACATTTAGACAAAAAACAAAAATATAACTCAAAAAATGGTAAAATTACATTAATAATCACACAGGTAAGTAAAAAAACATTATACATATGAATTTAGTGAATATATATATATATATATATATATA
>RJVU01018580.1:1221993-1257577 GCA_003731715.1 Anabarilius grahami | reverse complement strand
ATCAGGGTGCCCATGCTGACCCGTTTACTGCCGAAAGAGCCAACAGTGGACAGATGAGCATCAGACCAGACCACCTTCTTCCATTGCTCCGTGGTCCAGTTCTGATGCTCACGTGTCCACTGTTGGCGCTATGTTGCAAAAGCGCCACCATTGCTCAGACCATGTACACCCTTTCATGGAAACGGTATTCCCTGGTGGCTGTGGCCTCTTTCAGCAGGATAATGCTCCTGACACAAAGCAAAAATAGTTCAGGAATGGTTTGAGGAGCACAACAACGAGTTTGAGGTGTTGACTTGGCCTCCAAATTCCCCAGATCTCAATCCAATCGAGCATCTGTGGGATGTGCTGAACAAACAAGTCCGATCCCTGGAGGATCCACCTCGCAACTTACAGGACTTAAAGGATCTGTTGCTAACATCTTGGTGCAGAGACCACAGCACACCTTCAGGGGTCTAGAGGAGTCCATGCCTCGACGGGTCAGGGCTGTTTTGGCAGCAAATGGGGACCAACACAATATTAGGAAGGTGTTATGCCTGATCGGTGTATATTTAACGGTGTCATTTCTATACCTTTTACACACAGATTTTGTCTCTGAATGAGGCAGTGATAGACAGCTCATTTGGCAAGATCTTCAAACCCTACTGTACCAGATGCCCAAACAGAGGTGTGGATTTTGTGGTGAAGTTTCCGAGCAACCTGGAAGTTAAAATGAAAGCTACTCTACTGGGGGCCTGCATTCTCATTGTAAATATTGTTAACAATACTTTAAAAAAAAATTAAGCATCTTACTATTAGACTTGTTTACAAATTATTATTATTAATTCTAACTATTTTCATTTTCAGGACTGCTTGTATTATGCAATACCATGCACCAAGACCATTACTACTGTGATGAAATGTTTTCTGGTAGCTTTTTTTTTTTTTACAAAAACAAAATTAAATACATAAATAAATAAACAAATTAACCATTGTGGAAATGTTTATCTTTGTGTGCATGTAACACATCTTTGTTTCCTGTTTGGATACAGTAGGCCTACTTCGGAATGAAGACAGAAGAAAGACAAATGTCTGATGACTACTTGTCACATTATCCTCCAATGAAGGCTGAAGAGAAAAGAATAGAACAGAATATGGCCAATTTTTTTTTTGAATATTGCATATTTTGAAAAAAAAAAAAAAAAAAAACTTTCACATGGCAAATGCTGTCAATGTAGCTAACAATATACTATCTCTTTATATCTCTTGTTATTTGACAAAATACACATTATCATATTTAGTTTCTGCCTACCCAGACAGCAACATAGTGTCGGCCCAGATCCGGCCCACANCTGTAGGTGATTTCAGGTTGTGCTATTTTTCTGGGGAAATTTGATCCCGACACTGAAGGAACTTAACTGACCCCCATTATTTGAAATATGACAACAATTTTTTTTATGACAATTTTTATATTAGTTTATCACCCAAAAATGACAATTCTGTCATTTATTACTCACCCTCATGTTATTCCACACTCGTAAGACCTTCGTTCATCTTCAGAACACAAATTAAGATATTTTTGATGAAATCCAATGGCTAGAAGCAAGAATAATAATTCAAATTGTAGGTGTACTCGGAATGTAATTTTACAAGTAGCGAAGTAGATTACTTAGCTTAATTTGTACTTAAGTAAAATTACATATTTAAAAATGTACTCAAAAAAGTAATTTCACTCGGAGGCCATCTTTGAAACACCTCTCGGGCATTCAGGTGCAGCTCCTATCACTTTGAATGGGGAAACATCAAATTCTCAAAAGCTGTTTGCAAAGCTTTTGATAAAATTTCATATTTGAAATCACCAATGAAATCTGACAACAACTCATAAATTGTTTCTAAATACTCAAATGATGACAAAAAATTGCATTTTTCAGGCTGGATCAAGCTCATGTGCATGTGCAGTCCTAAAGTGCCTCTTGTGTTTCATTTCGGAGGCGTGTGTCGGACTGTTTCTATAAGCTGTGTTTCAATTCAAAGGCTGCATCCTCCGGAGGTCGCATTTGAAGGCTGCATACGTCATCGAGGCGGTCTCATTTAAGAAAAGTAACTGTTAGATTGCAAAGTAAGAAAGAAATTACAGTATTTGACACAACACGAGGAATAACAGTCAATTTTATTACGGTTACTTTTCTTAAAGAAGTCATCCTTGATGACATATGCAGCCTTCAAATGCGACCTCCGGAGGACGCAGCCTCCAGAATGAAACATAGCTATAGGAACCGAAACTTCTAAGTGACGCGATTACTTAATCAATTAGTGATTGGCTTTTATTTAGAAGGCGGGACTTATTCCGCCAAATTGTGTGTTGCACTTTATCCCATTCAAAACAATACAAGTGGCACATCTTGTGTGTTCTTGTCCTGTCTTTGGTACAAGTACCCAAATAAACTACCTAATCACAGTTACGTGAGTGGAAAGAAAACAATTGCCTACCCTACACTCTCAGAAAAAAGGTACAAAATCTGTCATGTGGGCGATACCTTTTCAAAAGGTACACATTTGTTCATTTTTGCTACTAATATACACACTTTAAGTACTAATATGTACCTTTAAGGAACAAAAGTGTATCTTTCGAAAATTGCATTGATTTTTTTTTTAAATAAATACAATGTACAATGATCACAAAGTGCTATCACTGCTGCTAACATCTTGGTGCAGATACCACAGCACACATTCAGGGGTCTAGAGGAGTCCATGGCTCGATGGGTCAGGGCTGTTTTGGCAGCAAATGGGGACCAACACAATATTAGGAAGGTGGTCGTAAAGTTATGTCTAATCAATGTATATTTAACGGTGTAATTTCTATACCTTTTACTCACAGCTGGTGTCTCTGAATGTGGCAGTGACAGACAGCAAGATCTTCAAACCCTTCTGTGGCTGTTGCCCAAAAGCAGGTGTGGATTTTGTGGTGAGGTTTCCAAGCAACCTGGAAGTTAAAATGAAAGCTACTCTACTGGGGGCCTGCATTCTCATTGTAAATATTGTTAACAATACTTAAAAAAAAATTAAGCATCTTACTATAAGACTTGTTTACAAATTATTATTATTAATTCTAACTATTTTCATTTTCAGGACTGCTTGTATTATGCAATACCATGCACCAAGACCATTACTACTGTGATGAAATGTTTTCTGGTAGCTTTTTTTTTTTTTACAAAAACAAAATTAAATACATAAATAAATAAACAAATTAACCATTGTGGAAATGTTTATCTTTGTGTGCATGTAACACATCTTTGTTTCCTGTTTGGATACAGTAGGCCTACTTCGGAATGAAGACAGAAGAAAGACAAATGTCTGATGACTACTTGTCACATTATCCTCCAATGAAGGCTGAAGAGAAAAGAATAGAACAGAATATGGCCAATTTTTTTTTTGAATATTGCATATCTTGCAAAAAAAAAAAAAAAAAAACTTTCACATGGCAAATGCTGTCAATGTAGCTAACAATATACTATCTCTTTATATCTCTTGTTATTTGACAAAATACACATTATCATATTTAGTTTCTGCCTACCCAGACAGCAACATAGTGTCGGCCCAGATCCGGCCCACATCTGGTCCGCGTGTAATCCACATGTACCAGATGTGGGCCACACTATGTTGCAGTCTGGGTATAATTGCACATTGATTTTTCACATTGATAATAATGTGTTACAGAAACAATAATTTCTTAAGTTTTATGATTTACAATTGTGTGGTTTTCTGTAGTTTCAGTAAAAGTGAATATAAACTAAAAACCTCAATGTTTTGCTTGATAAGGACAAATGGTTGATCATAAAACATTCAGCAGAGAATTATAAATACGTAGCTTGCTGTTTATGAGTAAGAACTGTTTGTAAACATGCACAATTTTATCCAATAAAACATTGATTTGTTTGTCAAGGGCTTGTGTTCATGTAACCCACAAGTAATAAATTTGTTTGTTCGTTCTTTCACTCATTCGAAAGGACAATACAAATAATCTATTCAACAATAAACTCTTTTTGTCCTGGTGTAACATGTCTGTCAACAACAGTAAAACAATGACTAAAGCTGCAAGATATAAAGCAAACAAAATAATGCATTATTATTGTAATTATATATTTTTTAATCTAACTTTCAGAAACTGCATCTGAAGTGGCACTTACTGTACAGGTAGCCTACACAGCAAAATCTCCAGAGTTAAATCAACTCTGCTCAGAGTACATATGGTCCCTCTCTAAATAGTGTTAAAATAACACTGAAGCAGAGTTAAAGTTAATGAGATAATTAAACAATTAAGTGATGATTGTGCATTAGTGATGAACACCTGCTGTTAACAAGCAGAATCACTGAAGAAAAGAGAAACACAAGAACTACAACTGACTTCAGTCACAGCCTTATTAATTGCTTAATTATCTCATTAACTTTAACTCTGCTTCAGTGTTACTTTAACACTAATTAGAGAGGGACCATATGTACTCTGAGCAGAGTTGATTTTACTCTGGGGATTTTACTGTGTATATTTACACAGAATCTCAGAGGGGCAGCATGAATGCAGTTTGAATTGCAAAAACAATCATATGAGAGTTTTAAATTGGTATTAATGTTAACTGAATTGTTTGTAATCAATATCACATTTGCAATCATGCAGATATTCAGGAAAACATAGCACTCTTGCTTGTGTAATATTGCTAAACTATATCGTATTATATTAATATAAGACAAAAATGTGAGCAGCGCATATTTTCGGCGTGCATGTTAACCAATGAGTGAAAAAAAACTTTCACATGGCAAATGCTGTCAAAGTAGCTAACAATATACTATCTCTTTTTATCTTCTGTTATTTATCAAATGACACATTATCAGTTGTTAAGCAAACACAGACCGCTGAAGTTCTTAGTAGGTGCTGGTGATGTGAAAAACCAACCACAACTGACTGGCACTTTGACTTTCTCATCATGGGAAATACACAGAAAATGTTCCTATTTAAAATTTAAAATTTATTATTTGCTGCCTTGATGGCTTAAATTAATTGCAGAGATATACTGCCTATATTTTCCCATTTTTAAATGCTCTGTAGATGTTTTTAGACCATTCACTAAAATAAAGATTTTCTTTTGTCAATTTCTTTATGCAATAAACATCTGGAAATTCTGCAAGATTTAAATGTGCGTATACTGATGTTTCCTCTGAATATGCCTACTTGTCTACTATATAGTAGGAGAAAATAGTATGTGAAAAAAGTAGTATGTCCAAATCAGGGTTGCCAGGTTTTTACAACAAAACCCTCCCAATTGCTACTCAAAACAGCCCAATTGCATTTGGGGGTCCTCCGGTAAAATTGCATACTGAGGGGGTAAAATCCACAGTTTTGGCAGGGTTCCCCTGGTAAAATTAGCATTCCAGGAGCTGAATATCATTTTATTTGGGGTCGCTTCAACCTGCAGACATAAAAAACAACCCACGGCAACAGTGTTANATTTAACGGTGTCATTTCTATACCTTTTACACACAGATTTTGTCTCTGAATGAGGCAGTGATAGACAGCTCATTTGGCAAGATCTTCAAACCCTACTGTACCAGATGCCCAAACAGAGGTGTGGATTTTGTGGTGAAGTTTCCGAGCAACCTGGAAGTTAAAATGAAAGCTACTCTACTGGGGGCCTGCATTCTCATTGTAAATATTGTTAACAATACTTTTAAAAAAAATTAAGCATCTTACTATTAGACTTGTTTACAAATTATTATTATTATTAATTATAACTATATTCATTTTCAGGACTGTTTGTATTATGAAAAGATAAAAATACCATTTCTACTGCGGAGATGTATTCAGGTAGCTTTTTTTTAACAAAAAAATTTAAATAAATAAATAAACAAATTAACCACAGTGGAAATGTTTTCTTTGTGTGCATGTAACTCATCTTTGTTTCCTGTTTAGGTGTTTCCTACTCCAGAATGAAGACAGAAGAAAGACAAATGTCTGATGACTACTTGTCACATTATCCTCCAATGAAGGCTGAAGAAAAAAGAATGATAGAACAAAATGTGGCCAAAAATTGCTTTTTTAATATTGCATGTCTTGCAAAAAAAAAAAAAAATTCTCATGGCAAATGCTGTCATTGTAGCTAACAATATACTATCTCTTTTTATCTCTTGTTATTTGACAAAATACACATTATCATATTTAGTTTCTGCCTACCCAGACAGCATCATAGTGTCGGCCCACATCTGGTCCGCGTGTAATCCACATGTACCAGATGTGGGCCAGATCTGGGCCACACTATGTTGCAGTCTGGGTATAATTGCACATTGATTTTTCACATTGATAATAATGTGTTATAGAAACAATAATTTCTTAAGTTTTATGATTTACAATTGTGTGGTTTTCTGTAGTTTCAGTAAAAGTGAATATAAACTAAAAATCTCAATGTTTTGCTTGATAAGGACAAATGGTTGATCATAAAACATTCAGCAGAGAATTATAAATACGTAGCTTGCTGTTTATGAGTAAGAACTGTTTGTAAACGTGCACAATTTTATCCAATAAAACATTGATTTGTTTGTCAAGGGCTTGTGTTAATGTAACACACAAGTAATTAATTTGTTTGTTCGTTCCTTCACTCATTTGAAAGGACAATACAAATAATCTATTCAACAATAAACTGTTTTTGTCCTGGTGTAACATGTCTGTCAACAACAGTAAAATAATGACCAAAGCTGCAAGATATAAAGCAAACAAAATAATACTTTATTATTGTAATCATACTTTTTTTTTATCTAATTTTTTTTTTCCTGAAACTGCATCTGAAGTGGCACTTACTGTACAGGCAGGGTGAATTCAGGTTGATTGGGACACTTTTCCAATTTATCCCAATGGCAAAAATGTGTCCCAATCACCCTGAACTCAACCTATATTTACACAGACTGTTTAATTCAGCTCAGAGGGGCAGCATGAATGCAGTTTGAACTGCAAAAACATCATATGAGAGCTTTATATAGGTATTAATGTTAATAAAATATTTTGTTAAAAATATTTAATGTTAAAATTTAAAAAAAAAAAATAATTAATATGAAACTAAAACAAATCGCTGTTCTAATGAGTGAATTATCATTCATTTATTCAACAATTCATTCAAATGCTTATTCATCATTGGCTCACTTGATGCGCTAAAGAACACGGATTCATGAGCAAAGACTATATTGACAATATTGTGTCTAAAATGTAACAAAATTAATTTCTTGATAATTGAACTGTTGTTTGTAATCAATATCACATTTGCAATCATGCAGATATTCAGGAAAACAGCACTCTTGCGTGTGTAATACTGCTAAACTACATAATATTAATATAAGACAAAAACAGCAGCGCATATTTTCGGCGTGCATGTTAACCAATGAGTGAAAAAAAACTTTCACATGGCAAATGCTGTCAAAGTAGCTAACAATATACTATCTCTTTTTATCTCTTGTTATTTGACAAATGACACATTATCAGTTGTTAAGCAAACACAGACCGCTGAAGTTCTTAGTAGGTGCTGGTGATGTGAAAAAACAACCACAACTGACTGGCACTTTGGCTTTCTCATCATGGGAAATACACAGAAAATGTTCCTATTTAAAATTTAAAAATTATTCTCTGCTGCATTAATGGCTTAAATTAATTGCACAGATATACTGCCTGTATTTTCCCATTTTTAAATGCTCTGTCGATTTATTTTTTTATTTTTTTAGACAATTCACCAAAATGAATATTTTCTTTTGTTAATTTCATGCAATAAACATCTGGAAATTCTGCATTTCATATCAGACATTTTGTGCATGACACTTCCAGTGTCCCATAAACCCACAGACATCTGTTTGTTGTCTGAAATAATCCACTGCTTATTTTACCTAAAATGAACGATAAACACAAAGCTGCAAGAAGCGATGAAAGGGCCCTCGCACCCGTGCCACCGCCACCCGGTGGCTTTAGGAAAACAGAGCACATGGGCAATATGCACTCAAGTATATAAATATGGATAAAGTCAGTTGTTTGTATTTGCCACACTTCCTGCTACCAGCTGGTGGCGCTATGATTATTATGATTGTAAGACTTGATTTTCCTGCCAAGACAAAAACTGAGATCAAGCACCCTGCAATAAAGCAATAAAACTAATCTGGCGAGAAGATCTCAAAGAAATAGCACAGGACAACACCTTGCCCAAAACTCTCCTCACACATCTACAGTATGCAACCCCCCCCACTCACACACCCTCCTTCCTTTCGTCCTGACTCAAGTCACTGAAGGTTCTCCAAGAATGTATAATGTTTGTATAATGTATCTATTGTTTTTTCCTTTCATGTTTGGTATCATTTTAAATGTGTCAGTGCGATTGGTAAAATAGTCTCAATTTCACAGCAGTCACTGTTATTTTGAGGAAGATTGAAAACTAAGAAGAATTCTGTCCTCCTTTTGGGTGGTGTCTCTTCAAGATATCTGAAAACCCACTCCTCTCCCCTCAAAACAGGTGTTGGTTTAGTAAACATTTACAATCCTTTTGTTCTGGTCTGGATATTTAAGGGAAAGTGCAGAGCAGCTATTGGGAATCTTCTGTAGAAAGAAACCCCATGCAGAGATTTGTGAATGTTTGAAGACACGCACACATCACTGTGTGTATATGCATTTCTTACTCTTGGAGTCATCTTTGAGCAACTGATGTTATGCATTTATTATTTCTGAATTGGCTTCTAATTGTCTAACTATGTAATTGGCATGATACATTTTTACCTGACAAATAAAATGTTATATTTGATTTACTCTTGATATTTCTGAAATCATTATGACCACTAGATTATTGGAGTCCATATTTCTGCTAATCTGTGTCAGGATAGGTCAAACTGGAGGCTCAATGAAAGGAGCATGTTGCACATCATGTAAGACCTTCGTATTTCTGTCTATCACTGACTTAGCAAGTTGCAGTATCATGACTAAGAAAACTGTGTTTTTTTTTATGAACAAACATGTGGCGGTTCGAATCAAATGCATTATTAAACTCTGCACCCTCTGACTAAGAATCAGAAACTGACGAATTAAAGATGGTAAATATTTAATTGATGAGTTGTCAACACAATATATTACAATATAATATATAGGGTATGATTTTACCTCAAAATCCAACATTTTGACACAAAATGATAGCTGCAAAACATGTTTTTTTGCCTGGAGTCCAGCTGTTTCTGTGAATTGCAGCAACCTATTTGCTTATTTTGTCTGTAGCTTTCAGCAGTCTATAAAAATATACCTCAGGTTTTGTGTCAAAGCTATTTGTACAGTCAGTTGCAAAGCTCTTTCCCGCTTTGGACGTGTTTTGTGCATTTTTTTGTGGCATTCACGTTGAAAACCAATGCTGCCACTCAGTCTTTTGCCACTCAGTGGATGTAACTGCAGTTATAACAGTCGACAGTGACGTCACATGCATACCCTCTATTGACCCTTCACCAGGAGTTTGATTGACAGGCGATCTAACCAATCATAATGCCAAATCCATCATTTTGTCCGACAAAGCAGTCAAGGGAGTTAGCAGATTAGCGTAGGTGGACTTGAACTTGAAAAATGGTGTGTACTGACGTCTTTCTGCGATTGAAACAACATTCCTTCTGATGTTCATTCATGTTTATTTGATGCTATAAATGAACTAGTAGGAAGAGATGATCGATTCACAAGCCGCTTGAACTGAGGCACTACAGCAATCTGTCACGATACATTAAAGAGCCACAAAATGGTATTTATTATGTGTGTCCCAATTCCCGTACTTATACACTATTCCATGATGTTTTTAAGTATAAATAGTGCAAATAATGTGTTTACACTGAAAATTCCAAAAAGAAAAAGTACACTTTAAATACCCGGATGATGCACTAAATTAACGGAAAAAACAAAGTGTGCAATGTTGGACACTTCGCTGTCGCAGCTTAACGAACCCTAACGCGTTGTAACAGCAATTTAGATTAAAAAATTACAAGCTAGCGACGTCAGATTAATGTGGTAGGCAATAATAATAATATAAGCAACAATGAATAAAAGTAAGAGATTCAATAAAAGTAAGAGAAAACAAAGCTATACAAAGCTATAAGGAGACGCAAACCACCAGCAGCGAGGCAGACAGGAACCTGTGTAACCGACTATTTTCCTTAATCTTCTTTAAATAAAAAGGAACAACTGTGTCTAATGTGCTGGAAAAGAGAGAGTCAGTAGTTTCTNTAATGTGGTAGGCAATAATAATAATATAAGCAACAATGAATAAAAGTAAGAGATTCAATAAAAGTAAGAGAAAACAAAGCTATACAAAGCTATAAGGAGACGCAAACCACCAGCAGCGAGGCAGACAGGAACCTGTGTAACCGACTATTTTCCTTAATCTTCTTTAAATAAAAAGGAACAACTGTGTAGTTTCTGTTGTAACATCAAGTTCTTCTAAGCTATCTGGTATGCTAAGGAGATCTGATCAGGAACTGAAACTGATCAGGAAGATTATTTACAAAGCAATCTCCTAGTGGTAGAAGTGATAGTTCTACCATATTTGTAACAGGGTGGCGGTTTTGCAGCCTTGGCTAAATGTAGTATACACAAGACTAGATAATGATCTGAGATGTCATTGCTCTGCTGCAGAATTTCAATGGCATCAACATTGATTCTATGTGACAATATTAGATCTAAAGTATGATTTTGAAAATGAGTCGGTCCTGCATTGTCTAACTCCAATAAAGTTTAGGATTTCTGTAAATATCAATCCCAATGCATCTTTTTTATAATCTACATGGATATTAAAATCACCAACAATTAGGACTTTATCCGCAGCCAGTACTAACGGCAATAGAAAATCAGAAAATTATTTGATAAAGTCTGTATTGTGCCTTGGTGGCCTGTATTCCTTATAAAAATGAGCACCTAGAAAAAAATAGTGAATTGCCTTATTGTCAGGTTTTCTAGTCAAAACACACAAGGAAGCACTGATTCGAAGTGAGTAATAAGAAAACCAAATTGCAGGATCTCGGGGGAACACAAATAAGCATGAACACACACTCTACATAAAAGACAACATGGAGCAAAGAACAGAGAGAACATCTCGGTTACGTATGTAACCATCCCTCGTTCCATGAAGGAGGGAACGGAGATGTTACGTCAGAACTAAACTGATGAATTGGGATCTCGCCTGAGAGCCCAATCAGCTTTGAGTGTAAACTAAACGAGCCAATTGTGTACTCCACCCCGCAATGCAGGTATAAAGAAAGAGCATGTGAAGTTGCACATTAAGTTGAGGTTGAGTTTACGGTGTGTCCTGGCCATTCAGAAGTAACATCTCCATTCACTCCTTCAGAGAACGAGGGTTACATACATAACCGAGATGTTCCCTTTCAGTCAGTCATGTTTGACGTTATGTCAGAACTGACGAATTGGGATCCCTACGAAAGCGCCACTATTGCTGCCCCCTTCCAGCGCCTTGTATAAGCCACCAAATCCCCAAGCACGGAAGAAAGGATAGGTCTTAGACAGAGAAGTGTCTCACTGCTGTTCCGTACAGTAAAACATTGGATAACACTGGAAAGCGTACCCCCTAAGGGAGCGCTACGGAGACCACATCCTGCACTTGGGAGGTATTATGTGGAAATTACACATATGAACTGGCCAAGCAGGGCAGTGCTACATATGGAAGGTCTCTGAGGTAGACTTAGCCTAGTTAGGGTGAAATCAATATGAGCAGAGATGGCAGAGCAACTCTGCCAGAGAAAGACACAGGCTCGCTGTGAGGGAAGCCGTACCATGGGTACCATAGGGAGCGTAGCACAGGGGCTGAACTTGGGCATAATCACAAGTACTAGACCTGGCGTCTGATGCTTCATCACGTCTGACTTCCGAGGGTGCTGGAAGAACTCCAAGCTGGGTTTGCCATGAGGGGACCTCACCTGTGAAGCAGATATATCTGGTCCGTGAAGGGAAATGGCGTAGCAAGCGTGATCGACACCGAGTGGGACCTGGTGTTTACTGGCTACTTAAGGCAAGTACACAGAAGTACACAGGCTCTACACAGAAATTGTAAAATCTTGCAAACTTGTTAGGTGTCACCCAGCCTGCAGCTCTACAGATGTCTGCTATCGAGGCACAGTGTGCCAACGAACAGGAGGATGCTACACTGTGAGCCCTCATCCCCAGGGGTTACAGCTGATATTGAGTCTGGTAAGCCAAGACAATAGCATCCACTATCCAGTGTGTGAGCCTTTGCTTGAAGACAGCCTTTCCCTTCTGCTGTCTCCCATATCAGAAAAAGAGCTGGTCTTAAAGATCCGCGTATGGTCCATGTATAAGCAAAAGGCACAAACGGGACCGAACAGAGCAAGGGCTGGGTCTGCCTCCTCCAAGGGCAGCGCTTGCAGGTTCACCACCAGATCTCTGAAAGGTGTGTTGGGAACTGAATGAAATGCTAGGTCCTCCATGAGAAGGACCAGCAATGCCATCCGGCAGCATCACAGCTTGCAATGTGCTAGAGGAGTGCATCTAGAGCGCTGAACAGCATCTCCATGGCACAGGACACTCTGAGAGAACATGAGCCACCTACGAACGCAGTCTCAGCATGCTTATGCCCAGGCATGTGAGACCGTGCCTGTGGCTGTCAAATGAGGATAAGAAACGGCCGCATCCAGAAACATTCGGGTGGAATAACGTCTTTACAAAGACACACCCGTGTTTGCGCTTTCTTTTATGAAAAAAAGCTCTTTTAGTGCTGAAGCACAGGCTAGAAAGCCTGCAGCATGCTGGAAGCTCTTTCAGTAGTAGCAAACACCGTAGACGCGCCGTCACACCAACACTCTCTAGAGAGCTTCGCCCAGGTTCACAGAACACACAAACGATGTTTGCAGAGCAGAATCAGAAGAAATGCTCCGAATTAAAAGCTTAATTTGCGATAGCACACACTCTCTTGGAGTGCGCAATGCAAATCTCATACGCCAATGTCCATTGGCTCGTTTAGTTTACACTGATTGGACTCTCAGGTACGATCCCAATTCATCAGTTCAGTTCTGACGTAACGACGAACATGACTGACTGAAAGGGAACTCAGGGTTTACTCAGAACATTTTCAAGCTGTTAAAACCAAAAGTAACTAAAGCGGTCAAACCACTCTTCAACCACAAACATCACGCTGGCAAAAAAAAAAGTTACTTTTTTGTCATGAGAGAAACATTTCATGTACTTATCAGTGCCACTGCCGAACAGACGATTCATATCACACTGGTATGTATGGCATATCTCACAATATACGATCATTTAAAATAATTTCAATTTTTTTAATCATATTTTAATTTTGTATTTTATATATAAATGTGCAGTTTTATAAAGTCTTATGGTGTTTTTACCATTCATTTATTTACAATAAATTAATAATGAAAGAGAAGAAAATTGAACGCTGGATAATATTGATGTCATATTTATTAATTTATTTATTCTCTCTGCCCAGATACAATAAAATATGAAATTGTCAGTTGAGTTTGTTAAAGTGAGTTTGTATCTATGCCTGTTGTGTTTGTTTGACTGTGGATTCAGACTATGGTTGAGGCAAGATACAAAAAAAGTACACTTTAGCATACTTAAAAATTTAAATACACCTTAATGTCATAATTACTTCTATTGTCTTTTAAATATGCTTAAAGTGTTCTGTGAAATGTACTGACATGGTAAACTAAAATATAATGCCATTTCTATTAAACTTAAGTATATTTGTAATTACACATTGTAATCACGAAGTTGCAATTTAGTACATTTAAAATATATTAACTTTAAATACATTTGAAATAGTCTTCTGCTTAACAAAGCTGTTTGATACAGATACATGGTTATGTTTATACTTCATTAGAGAACACCGCAATGATGTCTTCCCCAGACCCGTACCACTGTCCTTCTCTTCTGGAGACCTTCACCGGGGTCAGATAAATTTGGAGATGCTTATTAATTATTATTGATCTTTATCATTTATCAATGGTGTTACTCTGTCAAATGCATTTATTTTACAGTGATTTCCGCTGCATGTAATTATCATGTTCATTTTAGATTGATCATTTGTTTGTCTACAAAGAACAAAGTTGTGCTGAAAGTTGTGTAGAAGGTTTGTTCATCAGCATTTCATGAACGAAATACAGCAAAATCAAATTAGCAACACTCTTATCTCCTACATTTCATTTCTTAAAGACTGCTGTGGAATAAAGTTTAACAACCGATATACTGTGAAGAATAACATTGGGGAGAGCATTTTTACTATTCTTGAGGACAACGATTGTTGTAACAGGACTTGCTGTTGTGGAGCACGTTCCTTCAAAATGAGTGTTTTTAATAACTCAAATCAAGAGATCATCAGACTGGTGCGACCGTTTGTTTGTAGCTGCTGGGGCAATAAGGTATGATTGTTATCCTTGACTTGTTAAGCTCTTAATTATGTTGTTCTGCATATTAAATGGTGTTTGTATATTTTAGCTGGAAGTTCAGTCTCCACCGGACGTTACCATTGGATATGTTCGACAAAACTTTCATATTTGCCTGCCTAATCTCACCGTTGAGAATGAACGAGGTGAACCGGCATTTAAGATCTCGGGACCGTGTGTAGCTTCTACCTGCTGCACGAATCAAAACTTTGAGGTGACGCACATACACCCAGATACAAGATTCAACTTTCTATTGACTTTTATTGTTTTTAAATTGACCAAAGATATTTTCTGTCCTGTAACCTTAAACATAACATTCACAACCACATAAAACTTTTAGCATTTTATAGATTATATTTATAATGTTATTTAATATGCATACTAAGCCATTAGTATTTATTATTTTGTTGCCTGACCCACATTGGCTGTAGGTGATTTCAGGTTGTGCTATTTTTCTGGGGAAATTTGATCCCGACACTGAAGGAACTTAACTGACCCCCATTATTTGAAATATGACAACAATTTTTTTTATGACAATTTTTATATTAGTTTATCACCCAAAAATGACAATTCTGTCATTTATTACTCACCCTCATGTTATTCCACACTCGTAAGACCTTCGTTCATCTTCAGAACACAAATTAAGATTTGAAGTAGATTACTTAGCTTAATTTGTACTTAAGTAAAATTACATATTTAAAAATGTACTCAAAAAAGTCATTTCACTCGGAGGCCATCTTTGAAACACCTCTCGGGCATTCAGGTGCAGCTCCTATCACTTTGAATGGGGAAACATCAAATTCTCCAAAGCTGTTTGCCAAGCTTTTGATCAAATTTCATATTTGAAATCACCAATGAAATCTGACAACAACTCATAAATTGTTTCTAAATACTTGAATGATGACAAAAAATTGAATTTTTCAGGCTGGATCAAGCTCATGTGCAGTCCTAAAGTGCCTCTTGTGTTTCATTTCGGAGGCGTGTGTCGGACTGTTTCTATAAGCTGTGTTTCAATTCAAAGGCTGCATCCTCCGGAGGTCGCATTTGAAGGCTGCATACGTCATCGAGGCGGTCTCATTTAAGAAAAGTAACTGTTAGATTGCAAAGTAAGAAAGAAATTACAGTATTTGACACAACACGAGGAATAAAAGTCAATTTTATTACGGTTACTTTTCCTAAAGAAGTCATCCTTGATGACATATGCAGCCTTCAAATGCGACCTCCGGAGGACGCAGCCTCCAGAATGAAACATAGCTATAGGAACCGGAACTTCTAAGTGACGCTATTACTTTATCAATTGGTGATTGGCTTTTATTTAGAAGGCGGGACTTATTCCGCCAAATTGTGTGTTGCACTTTCTCCCATTCAAAACAATACAAGTGGCACATCTTGTGTGTTCTTGTCCTGTCTTTGGTACAAGTACCCAAATAAACTACCTAATCACAGTTACGTGAGTGGAAAGAAAACAATTGCCTACCCTACACTCTCAGAAAAAAGGTACAAAATCTGTCACGTGGGCGATACCTTTTCAAAAGGTACACATTTGTTCATTTTAGCTACTGATATACACACTTTAAGTACTAATATGTACCTTTAAGGAACAAAAGTGTATCTTTCGAAAATTGCATTGATTTTTTTTTTAAATAAATATAATGTACAATGATCACAAAGTGCTATCACTGCTGCTAACATCTTGGTGCAGATACCACAGCACACATTCAGGGGTCTAGAGGAGTCCATGGCTCGATGGGTCAGGGCTGTTTTGGCAGCAAATGGGGACCAACACAATATTAGGAAGGTGGTCGTAAAGTTATGTCTAATCAATGTATATTTAACGGTGTAATTTCTATACCTTTTACTCACAGCTGGTGTCTCTGAATGTGGCAGTGACAGACAGCAAGATCTTCAAACCCTTCTGTGGCTGTTGCCCAAAAGCAGGTGTGGATTTTGTGGTGAAGTTTCCGAGCAACCTGGAAGTTAAAATGAAAGCTACTCTACTGGGGGCCTGCATTCTCATTGTAAATATTGTTAACAATACTTAAAAAAAAATTAAGCATCTTACTGTAAGACTTGTTAACAAATTATTATTATTAATTCTAACTATTTTCATTTTCAGGACTGCTTGTATTATGCAATACCATGCACCAAGACCATTACTACTGTGATGAAATGCTTTCTGGTAGCTTTTTTTTTTTTACATAAACAAAATTAAATAAATAAATAAATAAACAAATTAACCATTGTGGAAATGTTTATCTTTGTGTGCATGTAACACATCTTTGTTTCTTGTTTGGATACAGTAGGCCTACTTCAGAATGAAGACAGAAGAAAGACAAATGTCTGATGACTACTTGTCACATTATCCTCCAATGAAGGCTGAAGAGAAAAGAATCATAGAACAGAATATGGCCAAATTTTTTTTTGAATATTGCATATCTTGCAAAAAAAAAAAAAAAAAACTTTCACATGGCAAATGCTGTCAAAGTAGCTAACAATATACTATCTCTTTATATCTCTTGTTATTTGACAAAATACACATTATCATATTTAGTTTCTGCCTACCCAGACAGCATCATAGTGTCGGCCCACATCTGGTCCGCGTGTAATCCACATGTACCAGATGTGGGCCAGATCTGGGCCACACTATGTTGCAGTCTGGGTATAATTGCACATTGATTTTTCACATTGATAATAATGTGTTATAGAAACAATAATTTCTTAAGTTTTATGATTTACAATTGTGTGGTTTTCTGTAGTTTCAGTAAAAGTGAATATAAACTAAAAACCTCAATGTTTGGCTTGATAAGGACAAATGGTTGATCATAAAACATTCAGCAGAGAATTATAAATACGTAGCTTGCTGTTTATGAGTAAGAACTGTTTGTAAACATGCACAATTTTATCCAATAAAACATTGATTTGTTTGTCAAGGGCTTGTGTTAATGTAACCCACAAGTAATACATTTGTTTGTTCGTTCTTTCACTCATTCGAAAGGACAATACAAATAATCTATTCAACAATAAACTATTTTTGTCCTGGTGTAACATGTCTGTCAACAACAGTAAAATAATGACCAAAGCTGCAAGATATAAAGCAAACAAAATAATGCATTATTATTGTAATTATATATTTTTTAATCTAACTTTCAGAAACTGCATCTGAAGTGGCACTTACTGTACAGGTAGCCTACACAGCAAAATCTCCAGAGTTAAATCAACTCTGCTCAGAGTACATATGGTCCCTCTCTAAATAGTGTTAAAATAACACTGAAGCAGAGTTAAAGTTAATGAGATAATTAAGTAATTAAGTGATGATTGTGCATTAGTGATGAACACCTGCTGTTAACAAGCAGAATCACTGAAGAAAAGAGAAACACAAGAACTACAACTGACTTCAGTCACAGCCTTATTAATTGCTTAATTATCTCATTAACTTTAACTCTGCTTCAGTGTTACTTTAACACTATTTAGAGAGGGACCATATGTACTCTGAGCAGAGTTGATTTTACTCTGGGGATTTTACTGTGTATATTTACACAGAATCTCAGAGGGGCAGCATGAATGCAGTTTGAATTGCAAAAACAATCATATGAGAGTTTTAAATTGGTATTAATGTTAACTGAATTGTTTGTAATCAATATCACATTTGCAATCATGCAGATATTCAGGAAAACATAGCACTCTTGCTTGTGTAATATTGCTAAACTATATCGTATTATATTAATATAAGACAAAAATGTGAGCAGCGCATATTTTTGGTGTGCATGTTAACCAATGAGTGAAAAAAAACTTTCACATGGCAAATGCTGTCAAAGTAGCTAACAATATACTATCTCTTTTTATCTCTTGTTATTTGACAAATGACACATTATCAGTTGTTAAGCAAACACAGACCGCTGAAGTTCTTAGTAGGTGCTGGTGATGTGAAAAAACAACCACAACTGACTGGCACTTTGGCTTTCTCATCATGGGAAATACACAGAAAATGTTCCTATTTAAAATGTAAAAATTATTATTTGCTGCCTTGATGGCTTAAATTAATTGCAGAGATATACTGCCTGTATTTTCCCATTTTTAAATGCTCTGTCGATTTTTTTTTTAGACCATTCACCAAAATAAATATTTTCTTTTGTTAATTTCTTTATGCAATAAACATCTGGAAATTCTGCATTTCATATCAGACATTTTGTGCATGACACTTCCAGTGTCCCATAAACCCACAGACATGTTAATAAACCTGTTTGTTGTCTGAAATAATCCACTGCTTATTTTACCTAAAATGAAAGATAAACACAAAGCTGCAAGCAGCGATGAAAGGGCCCTCGCACCCGTGCCACCGACACCCGGTGGCTTTAGGAAAACAGAGCACGGTGGGCAATATGCATTTAAGTATATAAATATGGGAGGACAAAGTCAGTCGTTTGTATTTGCGACACTTCCTGCTACCAGCTGGTGGTGCTATGATTATTATGATAATTTTGGCATGTAGATGTCTTCAGGCCAGGGCATTTATCAAACATGTGAAGTTTGAGGCAGATTGGACATTGTGTGCTCGTGTTACAACAACTTACTTAACTTACAATCTAAAGGCCTTTGCGATGTTAAATTTCAAAGATCTTGAGTTTCGCTGAAGGGCGTGTCCGTGGTGTCCTGCAAATATGATGTCGATCTGATTAAAGCTCTAGGAGGAGTTCTTTAAAATACAACGTCTGGAAATTGCAAAAATTGCAAATATTTTGCAGAGAAAATTCAAAAATATCTCACTTCCTATTGGGTTTTCAGATTTTGCACCTATGGACTTTTTTGTAGGTATTGGGCTGTTACATGTGTCTATCGGGTCACATTAGGGTCCTCACACCATCGGTGCTCGGGCCCTAATTATAAAATACTGTAATGTACATGATGAATTTTGCTCATCCATCTTTAGTCAAAGTCAAGGTAATCCAGCAACAATCAAAGTTTATTTAGCTATAATTCCGATAGCATGTGAAGGCAGCAAAACTGGGTGTTGTACTATTTCTTGCAAGATTTAAATGTGCGTATACTAATGTTTCCTCTGAATATGCCTACTTGTCTACTATATAGTAGGAGAAAATAGTATGTGAAAAGAGTAGTATGTCCAAATCAGGGTTGCCAGGTTTTCACAACAAAACCCTCCCAATTGCTACTCAAAACAGCCCAGTTGCATTTGGGGGTCCTCCGGTAAAAATTGCGTACTGAGGGGGTACAATCCACAGTTTTGGCAGGGTTCCCCTGGTAAAATTAGCATTCCAGGGGCTGAATATCATGTTATTTGGGGTCGCTTCAACCTGCAGACATAAAAAACAACCCACGGCAACAGTGTTAAAGTATCCCAATTCTGTGGGAAATCCGGTTTTCTATGGGAATTATAACGGTTTTCTATGGGAGGAAAAGGCTTAACATGTTATTAAACGCGTTAAGATCATATTCTGGGCTCATCTGATTTTTTGCACATAGTATACTTTATTAGTATGATGTTTAGTCAGTTTGGTCTGTTAATATCACTGTCTTAGTACATTAAGCCACGTCTGCAGCTGCAGTGATGATGTAGTTACGCTCACTCACATGCTGCTCAAGCTTGCAGTGTGAAACAGGCATAACCCTTCAACATTAGTTAATGCACTATTAACTAACATGAACAAACAATGAACAACTGAATTTTTATTAACTAACATTAACAAAGATTAATAAATGCTATAACAAATGTAGTGCTCATTGTTTATTATTAACTAATGTTAACAAATGAGACCTTATTGTAAAGTGTTACCAATAGACTAGTTTTGATAGTTTCCTTATTTTCTTATCTTCAGTGCCTTCAGAACTTGTCTGACTGGCTGGGGTGGAAAAAACACCAAGTTAAAACAATGATAAAATACTTTTTTAAAGAACATTGGTAAAACATTTGAATTCCTTTCTTATCCTAAGTGATCTAGTCAACGTTTTGTGGGCATGTGCATTTCAAAACACTTTTTAAGTGAACTAATAATGAACTGCACTTCTACAGCATTTATTAATCTTTGTTAATGTCAACATGTACTAATACATTATTAAAATCTTGTTATCATTAGTTAATGCACTGTGAACTAACATGAATAAGCGTATTTTCAACGCTAACGAAGATTAGTAAATACAGTAACAAATGTATTGCTCATGGTTAGTTCATGTTAGTTAATACATTAGTTATTGTTTAACTAATGAACCTTATTGTAAAGTGTTACCGACTTTTTTCTTAATGCATGTCATCTATGTAAATTTTGTATAAACATAATTACATTTTCTTTCTCTTATCATGGGAAAGCAACACATCAAAAGAAATTAATAGACCAATTATACAAATCTGACGTTATCAAAAAATGAAAAAGAAAGTTCAGTAAACGTTTAATGAGTACTTCTCCAAAAAAGAACATACTTTCACTTTCTTGCTGCCGCGTCTGATGATTTTAGAAATGCAAAACATTCACAGCACACACTATAAATAGCTGCACCTTGGGCTGGAAAGGTTCATTTGAAGAAGAAGAGAAGAAAGGACACTTTCCTACACAGGTTTGTCTCCATTACTTCATATATTTCAAATAGAAAGTATAGTGTTATTTTTGTGAAAGTTGTACATGCATGTATAGAAATATAATAAATTTAAAAGACAAAAATGCAATTTTGACGTAAATTGATGTTAAAATTATTGTCAGGCATTGGAAGGAAGCAGACAGGTAAGTATAGCAAACAGGACTAAATTTAAGACCGAGGCACGGTTCTGGGTTGAGGAGATAACAGGTGAGTAAATCTCTGTAAGCACGTTGCCGTATGACTTCGCTGAATACTGATACAATGTCTCTTTTGCAGGAATGGAGAATGGACAGATGGCAGACAGACGAAGGAATCTTTGCCATTTTGACTATGGCTCATTTTCTTCCAGGTGTGTGTATACTGTATAGCCTACCAGTTATGAGCAGAGAGGATGGTCAGCACAATGATTGGTCATGTTCAAATTCACATCTGTCTCCAGTGATGGTTAGGAGAGTGTGAGACCTGGATATAAGATGGCTGCATGCTGCCGTCTCCATCTGGATACCAGGTTGATCCACGGACGGATCCTGCAGGAACACACAACCTGAGACGTCCTGATGGAAGAAGGGAAAGAGCTTTAATAACCCAAGAACACAAGTTAAAATACAACAATTATACACCGTGATCAAAAACAATATGAGGCACAGAAGCAGTGCTGAACACAGACTGAGAGGCCAATGAAGTGAATCATAATTCTGACTGAATTGATCATTCAACTCACTTCCTCACCGAATAATAATGAATAACAAAAAATAATGTTCTTCCTCAGTATTTCTGTCTTGTTTTCCAGTACAAATATCTAAACATTCTTAAATAAAGATACATTTACTGGAGAAGCAAAATGACTCAAGCTTTCTGAAAAATGTATAAGAAATTATGCTTAAAACAAGAAAAAATATCTGTCAGTGGGGTCAGAAAAATCATCTTTTTTCAGAGGGAAAACCAGATTATTTTCTGAACCCATTAGACAATATTTTGCTCTTCGTAGAGAGCTTAATGGAATGGGTTTCCATGGCCGAGCAGCTGCATCCAACCCTTACATCACCAAGTGCAATGCAAAGCATCTGATGCAGTGGTGTAAAGCACGCTGACACTGGACTCTAGAGCAGTGGAAACGTGTTCTCTGGAGTGACGAATCACGCTTCTCTGTCTGGCAATCCGATGGATGAGTCTGGGTTTGGCGGTTGCCAGGAGAAGAGTACTTGCCTGACTGCATTGTGCCAAGAGTAAAGTTTGGTGGAGGGGGGATTATGGTGTGGGGGTGTTTTTCAGAGGTTGGGCTTGACCCCTTAGTTCCAGTGAAAGGAACGCTTAATGCTTTAGCATGCCAAGACATTTTGGACAATTTCATGCTCCCAAGTTTGTGGGAACAGTTTGGGGATGGCCCCTTCCTGTTCCAACATGACTGCACACCAGTGCACAGAGCAAGGTCCATAAAGACATGGATGAGTGAAGTTGGTGTGGAGAAACTTGACTGGCCTGCACAGAGTCCTGACCTCAACCCGACAGAACACCTTTGGGATGATTTAGAGCAGAGACTGCAAGCCAGGCCTTCTCGCCAACATCAGTGCCTGACCTCACAAATGCGCTTCTAGAAGAATGGTAAAAAAATTCCAATAAACAAACTCCTAAACCTTGTGGAAAACCTTCCCAGAAGAGTTGAAGCTGTTATAGCTGCAAAGGGTGGGCCAACTCCATATTAAACCCAATGGATTAAGAATGGGATGTCATTAAAGTTCATGTGCATGTAAAGGAAGGCATCCCAAAACTTTTGCAAAATATAGTGTACTTTCAGGGTGGAGGGAGACAGCCTTTGCTCCAACCTTTCCAGGATAGAAAGAGTCCTCCCTGATGGCAAAGGCATCTGTGGAGAACATCGCATGCCTGGACACTTGTTCTAGGGGAACTCCTGCCCGTAGAAATGCAAGGTCCAACCACGGGCTGAAGGTTTGGTGACAGGCCAGGTTGATTGCCACTGGGTGCGTGCCGCATTCCCACGGCCGTGAACTTGGCCGTGAAGCCAGTGCTGAAGCGACCTCATATGAAGCAAACTGAGAGGCATTACTGGGGCTGCAGATACCCCAAGAGCCTCTGAAATAGTTTCAGTGGGGCTGCCATCCTGCCCTTGAGTGTGTTCAAGCAGTTCAGCACCAATTAAGCATGTTATTCTGTCAGGTTGACCGAGTCAAACTCTATACTGAGAAAAGAGATCCTCTGCACGGGGGAGAGTTTGCTCTTTTACCAGTTGACCTGAAGCCCCAGATGGCTGTGCTGTAGCACCAGGTCCCTGTGTTCGCACAACTGCTCTCAAGAGTGGGCCAGTATGAGCCAGTAGTCGAGATAGTTGAGGATGCAAACACCGTTCCTTCATCGGAATGAAGGCGGACTCCATGACCTTCGTAAAGTCTTCCTGCCGATGCCTTGATGTCACAGTTTAGCAGCATTTTTTTGCTGCAGGGGACGGATGCCCTTGGCGACGAGCAGACTAAGGGGCAGCCCATGACAGTCTGGTAGCAGATCGGGGCACGCTATCAGCCTGCTTCTAGACTGTAGAGAACTGCTGGGCACAGTCCTTGACAGCATCGCCGAAAAGGCCACCTTGTGAGATGGGAGCATCTCTGCAAGGTTTAGCCAGGGGGTGCTTCTGGACCACCAAGGCTGGCATCGTCTGGCTGAGGGCCTGTGACTTTCAATACGGTCAGTCACCGTGCGCAGTTCCTGCATCAACCCTGGTTCAGAACTACCCCTATGCATTATGAGTGCTTTGGCCTGGTAGACTTGCAGGGTGGTCATCGCATGCAGGGAAGAGGCGGCCTGTCCAGCAGCACTGTAGCCGACAACTCAATGGCACAAAACTCAAGCCTTTACAAGAAAGGCGAGACGTGACCAGCATGCTAACGTGGTCATGCTCTCATGCGAGAACATGAGCCACCCCTCAAACGCAGTCACAGCATGCTTATGCCCAGGTATGTGAGACTGTGATCGTGGCCGTCAAATGAGGATAGGAAACAACCGCATCCAGAAACATTCGGGTGGAATAACGCCTTTACAAAGACCCACCCGTGTTTGCTCTTTAAGAGAAACATACTCTTTTAGGAAAAAAAGCTGTTTTAGTGCAGAAGTAGCAAACACCGTAGACGCGCTGTCACACCAACACTCTCTGGAGAGCTTCTCCCAGGTTCGCAGAACACTCGAACGATGATTGCAGAGCAGAAACGAAAGAAATGCTCAGCTCCAAAGAGAAAGCTTAATTTGCGACAGCACACATTCTCTTGGAGTGTGCGATGCAAATCTCATACGCCAATGTCCATTGGCTCATTTAGTTTAAACTTGAAGGTGATTGGGCTTTCAGGTAAGATCCCAATTCATCAGTTCAGTTCTGACATAACGATGAATGTGACTGACTGAAAGGGAACTCAGGGTTTAAATACACAGGGGTAAACGAATGGAAACTAAATGGTGAACTAAATTAGTGGCTAACATGGCACAAACTATGAAACTAGGTCAACATACAAATGGCAGGGAACAGGAACAACAGAACCAAAATAAAATTTAACTAATCATAACCATTACACTTATAGCCTGGGTGAGGTCCAAACTGCAAAAAATGTCTAGAAATTTGATAAAGCAGATATTCAACAGGAATAAATGCCTGCAATTATTTATGGCATATACATACATTTAATAGAATTAACAGAACATTTTCAAGCTGTTAAAACCAAAAGTAACTAAACTTGAAAGTGGGTCAAACCACTCATCATGCTGGTAAAAAAAAAAAAAAATTATTTTTTTGTCATGAGAGAAAAATTTCATGTACTTATCAGTGCCACTGCCAAACAGACGATTCGTTTCACACTGGTATGTATGGCATATCTCACAATATACGATCATTTTAAATAATTTCAAATAAAAAATTTGTAATCATATTTTAATTTTGTATTTTATATATGAATGTGCAGTTTTATAAAGTTTTATGGCGTTTTTACCATTCATTCATTTATTTACAATAAATAAATAACGAAAGAAGAAAATTTAACACTAAATAATATCGATGTCTCATTTATTCATTTATTTATTTTCTCTGCCCAGATAAAATCAAATATGGAATTGTCAGGTGAGTTTGTTAAACTGGGATGTTTTTCTATGCCCGTTTTTTGTTTGTTTGACTACAACAGGCACTGTCGGGATTCAGAATGGTCAAGGCAAAGTATAAAAAGTATACTTTAGCATAAATTTTAAAAATAGTACTGATTAGAGAAATAAAATACTTTAAAAGAATAAATGCAAACTCAATGTAATGTTTTCAGACATTTAATTGAATGTTATTTAAAATTAAGTGAAAATGTATTATAGTTTGAATCTATATTAAATGTAGTAGTTCATTTTTTTTTTTTTTTTTTTGAACCACTGTCTTTTAAATATGCTTAAAGTGTAATGTCAAATGTACTGACATGGTAAACTAAAATATAATGTAATTTCTATTAAACTTGTATGTCATGCATTTAATAAGTATATTTATAATTACACATTGTAATTACAAAGTTGCAATTTAGTACATTTAAAATATATTAAATTTAAATGATTTTAAATAGTTAGACTACCGGTCAAAGTTTTTGAACAGTAAGATTTGTTAATGTTTTTGATGTTTCAAAAACATTAACAAAAAAAAAGCTCAAAAAAAAGCTCACCAAGGCTTCATTTATTTGATCCATAATACTGCAAAAACAGTAATATTGCAAAATATTTTTATATATTATATATATTTTAAAATACAATTTATTCCTGTGATCAAAACATAATTTCTCCAGTCTTCAGTTTCACATGATCCTTCAAAAATCATTCTAATATGCTGATTTGCTGCTCAAGAAACATTTATGATCATTATCAGTGTTGAAAACAGTTGTGTAATTGTTCAATAAGGCTGGAAATGAAAAACGCCTTATATTCAGGTGTGCATAATTATTAGGAATAAATAGATTTAACTCAGACTGAAAAGTCAAAAATTATTAAATACTCATGAGAAGGATGCAATACTAGAAATTGCAAAGTTAAGGCATGACCACTGGACAGCATAACGCTCATTGGGTCAGCAGGGTCAGACAAAAACAGGTGGAGAAGAAAAGACACAAGTTAACTGCAGTAAGGTGTGGGAGTTCATTTTTACATTTACATTTATGCATTTGGCAGACGCTTTTATCCAAAGCGACTTACATTGCATTATACTATACATTTGTATTGGAGTATGTGCAATCCCTGGGATCGAACCCGTGACCTTGGCATTGCTAGTGCCATGCTCTAACCACTGAGCTACAGGAAAACTATAAAGCTATTTTTATTCCATATCTGCAAAACGAACATTAGGGTAGGAGATAAACAGTGGTACAAGAGGTTGTGGTGCTGGTCCTTCAAGAGTCACCCTCAATCTGTCTTTAAAGCCAATAAAAAACAGTCTTCAAGTATTTCACAACACTTCAGCTTGTGATTTCCTGTAGCTCAGTGGTTAGAGCATGGCACTAGCAATGCCAAGGTCATGGGTTCGATCCCAGGGATTGCACATACTCAGATACAAATGTATAATGCAATGTAAGTCGCTTTGGAAAAAAGCGTCTGCCAAATGCATAAATGTAAATGTAAATGTGATTCTTATTAAGAGGGGGTCATTTTTTAGCATTTTTTAGTCTCTGAGATCGTGACACCTCACTCTTCTGGAGACTCCAGGTAGGTTGCAGTTCTGGAAAATGGTGTCGCTGGAGACTAAAGGGTTCCTGATGGTTTCACCCTTAATTCTTTTGCAGTTAACATGTGTCTTTTCTTCTCCACCTGTTTTTGTCTGACCCTGCTGACCCAATGAGCGTTTTGCTGTCCAATGGTCATGCTCTAACGTTGCCATTTCTAGTATTCCATTAGTATTCTCATGAGCATTTAATAATTTTTGACTTTTCAGTCAGAGTTAAATCTCTTTTTTGGCTCATTTTGCCTGTAAAAGAAATCCAGCCTAAAAATTATACTCACCTGAATATAAAGCATTTTTTCATTTCCAGCCTTCATGAACAATTATATATCACTTATAAATGAATAAATACAAAATTAATAGTAGTTATTAAGATTAATGTAGTTTGGAATTGGTAAAATGTGCTTGGAAAATCAACTTAATTAACCTAATAATTCTGCAGTGTATTTAAAACTCAAAGGTGTGAACACGAAAGAATCGGCAGATATGAAGTTCATAAACCTGACTGAGTGTTGCGTAGGAAGGATGACATCCATTTTCACTGATAATACACAATAGATTTCAGTGTGTAGTCATCTGCATAACAAAGTTGTTTGACACATGGTTATGTTTATACAGCACTAGAGAACACCGCAATGATTCCTTCCCCAGACCCGCACCACTGTCCCTCTCCTCTGGAGACCTTGACCCGGGTCAGATAAGTTTGGAGATGCTTATTAATTATTATTAATCTTTATCATTTATCAATTGTGTTACTCTGACAAATTTCATGTAATGTCCAGTAATGTTTATTTTAGATTGATCAATTGTTTGTCCACAAAGAAAAAAGTCTGGCTGAAGGTTGTGCAGAAGGTTTGTTCATCAGCATTTCATGAATGAAATACATCAAAATCAAATTAGCAACACTCTTATCTCCGACCTTTTCATTTCTTAAAGTTTGCTGTGGAATAAAGTCTAACAACCGATATATTGTGAGGAATGACAATGGGGACAGGATTTTTACTATTCTTGAGGACAACGATTGTTGTAACAGGACTTGCTGTGCTGGAGCACGTTCCTTCAAAATGATTGTTTTTAATAACTCAAGGCAAGAGATCATCAGACTGGTGAAACCGTTTGTTTGCACTTGCTGCGGCAATGAGGTATGATTGTGATACTTGTCTTGGTTAGCTCTTAAAGGATTAGTTCATTTTCAAATTAAAAATTTCCTGATAATTTTCTCACCCCCATGTCATCCAAGATGTTCATGTCTTTCTTTCTTCAGTCGAAAAGAAATGAAGGTTTTTGATGAAAACATTCCAGGATTTTTCTCCTTATAGTGGACTTCAGTGGCCTCCAAACGGTTGAAGGTCAAAATGTCAGTTTCAGTGCAGCTTCAAAGCGTTCTACACGATCCTAGACGAGGAATAAGTGTCTTATCTAGAGAAACCATCGCTCTTTTTCTAAAAAAAAAATAATAATAATAATAATTTTTCGTTTTAACCATAAATGCTCATCTTGAACTAGCTCTCGTCTTCTTCTTCTCTATTAGAATTCCAGCAGTGTAGACACTGCTAAGTGTATTACTGCCCTCCACAGGTCAAAGTTTGAACTAATTGTTAAATACTTGCACTAGCATATTGCATATGACAATTTAGTTCAAACTTTGACCTGTGGAGGGCAGTAATACACTTAGCAGTGTCTACACTGCCGGAATTCTAATAGAGAAGAAGAAGAAGAGAGCTAGTTCAAGATGAGCATTTATGGTTAAAAAGTATATAATTTGTAATTTTTTTTAGAAAATGGCCGATGGTTTCTCTAGATAAGACTCTTATTCTTCATCTGGTATCGTTTAAAGCCCTTTGAAGCTGCACTGAAACTGACATTTGGACCTTCAACCGTTTGGGCTCCATTGAAGTCCACTATATGAAGAAAAATCCTGGAATGTTTTCATCAAAAACCTTAATTTCTTTTCGACTGAAGAAAGAAAGACATGAACATCTTGGAGGACATGGGGGTGAGTAAATTATCAGGAAATTTGAATTTGAAAGTGAACTAATCCTTTAATTATGTTGTTCTGCATATGAAATTGTGTATGTTTATTTTAGCTGGAGGTTCAGTCTCCACCGGGCGTTACCATTGGATATGTTCGACAAAACTTTCACACTTTCCTACCTAAACTCACCGTTGAGAATGAACGAGGTGAACCGGCATTTAAGATCGCGAAACAGCGTGTATTCTTCTTCACGGATCAAATCTTTGAGGTGACACACATACACCCAGATACAAGTTTCAACTTTCTATTGACTTTTATTGTTTTTAAATTGACCAAAGATATTTTCAGTCCTGTAACTTTAAAAATAACATTCACAACCACATAAAATTTCAAAATAATTTATAGATTATATTTATAATGGTATTTAGTATGCTTACTACTCCTTACTACTACTTATTACTTGTCCTTGTTGCCTGACCCACATTGGCTGTAGGTGATTTCAGGTTGTGCTATTTTTCTGGGGAAATTCGATCCCGACACTGAAGGATAGGATAATAGGATATTCGCAAAACAGATATGGCAAATGCTCCAGTGTGTATTTGTGTTTGCGCTCTGGAGAGCGTCAAATCGTTCTTTTTACAATGTGCTTTTGCAGTGTTGAACAATGTAGCCAATATTTTAATAATCTCCATTTCTAAGTCCTCATTAACCAACGTGACACAAATAGTTGGGTCCGTTAAAATTCTTGCGTTAAAGTTGGTCGCGGAAACGTAGGTGTTTGGTTGTGTGGGCCACGAGTCGGAAAAGGTTGGGAACCACTGTGCTAAGGATACTTACAGCCAGACTATTATCAGTATACTTCAAGTGTGTCAATGATTAGTTAACTTGAAGAGACATATGGCGATAGGCAGGAGTTGTCCCATATTCAATTTCAATTAAGTCATTCAACTGTGCTCTCCGAGTTAATTATACTGTATTTATAAAGAGCCTTCGAGTCATCTCCCACCACAGGTGTAATCCACGGTTTGAGAGTTGGGTCACTCTCCCACTCTTTACTGTATATTTATGCCACTTTGGCACAGCTATCACTTGAATATAAAGCTGCAAGTTATTGCACTAAAAAAACCTGTCACTCATGAATGATCACATCTGCCTGATGATCGCTGATTGGCTAAAAGTGTGTGCTCGTCAGCAACGTCAACACCACTCTGTGATGGGCCTGTGTTACGTCATGATGATGGAGTACATGCACACTTAAGTTTGTTTGTTTATTAACCAATTAACCTTTAAAATTTAGATGTTTATAAACCGTCGAACTGACTCCAAACCAGCCCAAATTTTGTCCACCCGCCCAAACCAACTTTTACCCACACAAACAAATTCAAAACTGACCAACTGGGCGGAAACCCGTACAATCTAGCAACAGTGTGTAACTACACATAGTGTAAGTAACTGTAATGTTTACTCTATTCTTCTCCCAGTTCACCGGCTACTAACTTTAATGCATTTCAAGTGAATTGGATGAATTCACGTGTTGTAAATCCAACAGATGCGATTCTCTGAACTACGACACAAACTAACATACCGGCACCCATCACTTGTATAACTCAACTAACGTGAAAAAGAATAAAAGGTATAAGAAAAAAAGGTACAAAATCTGTCACAGGGGCGGTAACTTTTCTTTTGAAAATTGCCTTTTTTGTTTTATATGATGTACAATGATCACCAAGTGCTATCATTTACGCCATTTAGACAAAAGACAAAAATATAACTCAAAAAAGGGTAAAATTACAATAATAATCACACAGGTAAGTAAAATATCATTATACACTCTAAAAAATGCTGGGTTAAAAACAACCCAAGTTGGGTTGAAAATGGACAAACCCAGCGATTGGGTTGTTTTAACCCAGCGGCTGGGTTAAATGTTTGCCCAACCTGCTGGGTAGTTTTATTTAACCCAAATATTGTTTAAAAATTACTGTATTTCTTGCTTAAAATGAACCCAAAATATGTTGGAGATTAACATTTATTAATATGTTTAATAAACAAACATTTATTAATACTTTTTTGAATAATATTTAAACAATAAACATTTATTAAATTGCTTATTAATAAATGCTCATCTTTTTGATTATTATTGTTGCCTCTAGTAATTATGAGTCTGATTTTTAATTTCCAACCTATTTTGGGTTCATTTTAAGCCAGACATATAGTAATTTGTAAACAATTGTTGGGTTAAATAAAACTACCCAGCAGGTTGGGCAAACATTTAACCCAACTGCTGGGTCAAAACAACCCAATCGCTGGGTTTGTCCATTTTCAACCCAACTTGGGTTGTTTTTAACCCAGCATTTTTTAGAGTGTACACATGAATATGAATGTATATATAATTATAATAAAGATTAAAAAAGATTAACAGAAGGCCAAAGGAAACCTACCTCTCCCATGCAGTTACAGTGCCGAAGGAAAGAGGAGGAGACAAAACGGGAAATATTGACTCATGACATGACAATTAAAGCACTTTGTTAATTCTGTTTAACAATACATATATTTAACAGTGTCATTTCTATACCTTTTACACACAGCTGGTGTCTCTGGATGAGGCAGCGACAGACAATCCATTTGGCAAGATCGTCAAACCCTTCTCTAGCAGTGGACCAAACAGAGGTGTGGATTTTGTGGTGAAGTTTCCGAGCGACCTGGAAGTTAAAATGAAAGCGACTCTACTGGGGGCCTGCATTCTCATTGTAAATATTATTAACAATACTTAAAAAAATTAAAAAAAAGTCAGTATCGTACTTCAAAACAAATTATTATTATTAATTACAACTCTATTCATTTTCAGGACTGTTTGTATTATGAAAAGCCATCAAAACCACTGTGTGTACTACTGTGAAGGGATGTATTCTGGTAGGCTATTTTTATTTACCAAAAGAAAAAGAAATAATTAACCAAGGTGGAAATGTTTATCTTTGTGTGCCTGTAACACATATTGTTTCCTGTTTGATGCATAGGCCTGCTTCAGAAAGAAGACAGAAGAAAGACAAATGTCTGATGACTACTTGCCAAATTATCCTCCGATGAAGGCTGAAGAGAAAATAATCATAGAACAGAATACGGCTTAAAAAAAACAAAAAACGTTCTGCGATTCAAAAGTGACAAATGACACATTATCAGTTGTATCAGTTTGTGGCTCTCTCTTATAGACAGGTGACACTGCGGTTGCATGTGTGAAAGTAAAGCAAACACAGCAGTAACCACAAACACAGACAGATGAAGTTATTAGTAGGTGCTGGTGATGTGAAAAAACAAAAAACAACCACAACTGACTGGCACTTTGGGTTTCTCGTCATGGAAAATACACAGAAAATGTTCCTATTTAAAAATTATTCTCTGCTGCCTTGATGGCTAAAATTAATTGCACAGACATGCATTTTTAAATGCTCTGTCGATTTTATTTTTTATTCTTAATGTGTTATAATACATGCATAATGCCTTGTAAACGACTTTGTTCGTGTGCAGTTTTTACCTAGGAAACCTGATAGCATGTGAAGGGAGTAAAAAAGGATGGTGTACTTTTCCTTTGAGTGCATATACTAATGTTGCGTCCGAATATGCCTAAATGCCTACCAATGTTGGGGAAAGTTACTTTTAAAAGCAATGCATTACAATATTGCGTTACTCCCTAAAAAAGTAACTAATTGTGTTGCTTAGTTACTTTTTATGAAAAGTAATGCGTTACATTACCTTTGCGTTACTTTTTCTCACCTGGGCTGGGTTTGCTTGTTTGTTTTTTAATAACAACATATCAGACATCCCATTTCTTAGTCAGTCCATTAAACTTCAAAGCATTGACAATAGCCTCTGCTCTGAAAGCCTGGTGGAAATATCATCAAATCACAAACTCCAATCAGGCTCCATCTAAGCTCGCCACACTTTGGAACAACCCTGATTTCACAAGCAACAAAAAAACACTCAATTTCAATAAATGGGCACAAAAGGGCATCGCACATATACATCACATTTTTCAGTCTAACAACTTTGTTTCATTTTCCTACTTAGTCTACACTCTAAAAAATGCTGGGTTAAAAACAACCCAAGTTGGGTTGAAAATGGACAAACCCAGCGATTGGGTTGTTTTGACCCAGCAGTTGGGTTAAATGTTTGCCCAACCTGCTGGGTAGTTTTATTTAACCCAACAATTGTTTAAAAATGACTATATGTCTGGCTTAAAATGAACCCAAAATAGGTTGGAAATTAAAAATCAGACTCATAATTACTAGAGGCAACAATAATAATCAAAAAGATGAGCATTTATTAATAAGCAATTTAATAAATGTTTATTGTTTAAATATTATTCAAAAAAAGTATTAATAAATGTTTGTTTATTAAACATATTAATAAATGTTAATTTCCAACATATTTTGGGTTCATTTTAAGCAAGAAATACAGTAATTATTAAACAATATTTGGGTTAAATAAAACTACCCAGCAGGTTGGGCAAACATTTAACCCAGCCACTGGGTTAAAACAACCCAATCGTTGGGTTTGTCCATTTTCAACCCAACTTGGGTTGTTTTTAACCCAGCATTTTTTAGAGTGTAGGAGTACGGTATCGGGAGCAATCAATTCTTGAATTATCTGCAACTCAAATCAGCTGTTTTATCTAAAATCAACAATAGAACCATCAATCTTCACCTTCCTACCGCATTAGCAGATTTAGTTAAAATATCCTCCCAAAAAAAATTACTTTCCAAAATATACAAAATTATAACTAATTCGAATAAAGCCATAACTTTACCAACAATTAAATGGGAAGAAGTCCTTCCGATTGCTCCTGATACCGACTTCTGGACTCAAATTTGTAAAAATATATATTCCATGACTAAAAATGCCAACCTTCAGCTCATACAGTACAAGACTCTTCATAGAACTCACTACACTGGGGAAAGGCTGTCTAAAATGGGATTCACGTCAATAATTTGCACACACTGCGCACAAAACTGTCCGGACACATATATCCACGCCACATGGCACTGCCCACCCATTAAACACTTTTGGAAAGATGTCACTGAATCCCTATCCCGCCTCCTGGGCTGCCACATCCCATTATCCCCCTTACTCTGTCCACTGGGTGATTTATCAACTCTCAATCAGGAAATAACATGTTAACATGCGTTACCCCCAACACTGCTGTCTATATAGTAGTAGAGAAATCGCGAGAAATCCCTGGATGTCCTATTGCTTCCACCCAGATTCTGAAGCGCTCATCGATGGATTCTTTTCTATCCCAGCCTTCCAGGATAGCAATGGGCGTGCCGAAAGGTCCCTACAATTGGTCGCGAAAGCTGCCTGTTTTTTTTCCACTTAAACGCTATTGGCATACAGATTAAAAGAAAGTGATAAATTCAACATAGACAATTGGTGTGTACCTTGTAGTCATAATCAGCCCAATTCCCTTCTTTAACTGTAAAAATGGTGATAATGATAATAAACAATTTAAATTTTGAAAGTTTCTTGGGAACTTAAGGTAAACACTAGAAGGGATACAGCTATGGACACTGGGCATGCACGAAATTAATATTGGGTCATTTAAGTACTGTATTTGCATTATTGTAAGGGTAGGTTTAGAGTTGGGGTAGGTGTAGTCATTAATAAAACACAATCTGATAAATAGCTAATTAATTAACTGTTATTTTATTGTGAAATTTTGCCTCACTTCCGGCCGCTACTGTATCCCTTCTAGACACAACTGGAACTTAATTCTCCATGGCTGCGGGTTACTGATGTCATCAGCAGCACGAGATTGTTTTGTATTGTTGTTCATTTTGACTATATTGACAGTATTGTGTCTAAATTAACTTCTTGATTATTGAACTGTTGTATGTAATCAATATTACATTTGCAATTGTGCAGATAATCAGGAAAACATATCACTCTTGCTCATGTGATATTGCTAAACTATATAATTTTATATAAATATAAGAATAAAACCCATACAGGGCATTTAATATCTTGAATTATAGGGACCCTTCGCAAAGACCCGCCTTTCTTAGTTAGTGTTGCTTTGTCCGACAAGACATGGCGCTGTGACGCCACACGCAGTGAAAAATACATCGCGGAGCAAAGAGGACACTGACAACACGTCGACAGACAAGACAAAGCAGGTTACTTATGATATTAAACAAAGTCTCAGCTTTCAAACTGTGTCATTTTTTAAGAAATTCGAACAATAAAAAGCGTTTTGTGGATTTTTAATGTGTCGTGACAGATCGCTGTAGCTCCTCAGCTCAAGCAGCTTGTGAACCAATCATCTTTTCCTACTAATTCATTTATAGAATTAAATAAACATGAATGAACAAAAGAAGGAATGTTGTTTCAAACGCGGAAAGATGTCAGTACACACCAAGTCCACCGAGGTTAATCTACTAACTCTTGACTGCTTTGTTGGACAAAATGGCGGATTCAGCATTATGATTGGTTAGATCGCTTGTCAATCAAACTCCCGGCGAAGGGTCAATTAAAAAAAATGAAAACTCTGTCATTCCAAATCCTTTCGTTTATCTTCGAAATACAAATAACAAAGATATTTTAAAGAATACAGGATTACAGATTTCTACAGGCACATTTTGACCATGAAATAAAATACAGTACAAGACAAAACACAAAACGGTTGTCTATTCATTTTGAGACCTTACTGTAATATGAATAAAGATATTTTCATATAATACACTCACCTAAAGGATTATTAGGAACACCTGTTCAATTTCTCATTAATGCAATTATCTAATCAACCAATCACATGGCAGTTGCTTCAATGCATTTAGGGGTGTGGTCCTGGTCAA
>RJVU01018580.1:1207375-1220429 GCA_003731715.1 Anabarilius grahami | reverse complement strand
AAGTCTTATATAATGCCACTAGAGGGCGATAATTCACCATGAATGTAACACTGCAGCTCTGATCAGATCTTTGCAAGTGACCAGAAAACTCTCAAGACAAAGAAATCCATTCACTTGAATTGCTCTTAGATTGGAGGGAATAGACAAATACAATGCAATTGTTTTTTAACTAGTGATTACTCTAGTCTCACGACATTAAAAGGAAATGTTATTAGAAAAGAATAGAACAGAACAGTAAAGAATAGATCAACAGGCCGAGGCAAATTCAGTTTTAAAATATAAATGTGAAGAATAAAATGCTTCAGCTCTAGACTGTCTTTACATACAGGTATAATGAACATTAGATTGCACCTGATGGAAAACCACACCGCATCTTTTGTTCTCTCTGAGCTTCAGCGTCTGTGTGTTTAAATCCAGCAGATGGAGTCGAAGGTCTTTTCGGAAAACACCTACCCAGGGGTCGTCGCCATGACTCCCACAGCCTCCGGAGACGGCGGTGTATCCATGGAGATGACTCTGTCCAGTGCAGTGGCCAGAGATAGTTGACCTTAGGAGGTGACCTTTGACCTGAGGGTCACTCGGGGGGTCAAGGGGTCAGTGGTGGCCGGAGGGCTGGGACGTACTCACACTGATTGGCTGTCGTTTTAACTGGCTCAACCTTCATCAAGATGATTAGAATATTGACCAATTTGCCGTGCATGTAAATGGCGGAAAACTCTGCACACATGATGACATCTTTCTGAAAGTTTGATAGTGAAACGGCAGATTATAGTTAATACTGATTTTGACGAATCCGGAAAGGTTAACAGACCGAATCACTAAAGTGTGGTTAGACGTCAAGATCATCATATCTCACCCCAAAATCAAAAGAAAAATTGCATTATTTTCATGACAATGAAGCACAATGTGTGAGGACATTTTTCATATGTCATTCCCATTATTCTTAATAATTTTGGTAACACTTTCAATAAGGTTCCACTTAACAAGAATAACAATTATGAAGTTTGTATTAATCTTAGTTTTTGTTAATTTCTACATTTACTTATACATTACTAAAATCAAACATTGCATGTTATTATTTAATGGAGTTAACATTAACGAACAATTGTATTTTTTATTATTTACTAATGTTAACAAAGATAAATATTGTTTATTGTTAAATTAACATTAGTTAATGCATTAAGTAATGTTAACTAATACACTGTAAAAAAAAATATTGTTGGTTTAACTTAAAATTTTGAGTTCCTTGAAATATTATCTGAACCACATGAATGATCTAAGTTGATTTGACAAAAGACAAAAAGTTGCATTGAAATTTAAATAATTTTTTACAGTGCAGGACATTACTGTAAAGTGTTAATGTAATTTGTAGAGTCTCATTCAGTATTTTTTGCATAATATGCAATACATTTTCTTTTATTTAAATCAGCATAAATGAAAGCATGTATATAACAAATACCACAATTATGTAAAAAGTCAAATAATATGCCATTGTTTTTTTTAATCACATTACAGAGATTTTATGAATATATTTAGGCAAATTATATATGTTTTGGTGAGATTTATTTATGCACAATAAAATGCAAGCAATGTAAGTCGCTTTGCATAAAAGCATCGGACAAATGCATGAATGTAAATGCAGATTGTTAAAGCTTTTGCTCATTGAATGCATTTTAAAATGGCAGCGCCGGAGTTCATCCCAGAGGGGGTGTATATGTCATCATGGATGGTAAAAGGCACGTGATCAAAGCCTTCTTCCTCCCAATAATTTATGCCCTGCAGCAGATGGCTTGTCAATATCAATATATTAATTTCAAAGCAGTCGCAGGATCAGGACAGCCGTGTGTGTTAGAGTCCTGGGGTGGGTGGAGGAGTACAAGGGCAAAGAAAGGAGACACACTTCCAGAGAAATAAAGAATCTCCTGCAGTTCACATTAAATGAAAAGGTATCAGGGGAGGATTCACGGCATGATTAAACTGAATATCAGAGATGCTGACAAGAGTAAAGCCAATAATACTGCCTGCTTTACATCAAAGATCTGTAATGAGAAACATCAGGTTACAATCCCATTCACTTTACTGTTAAGATGTTTTACAATAATATATAAACCCTTTAAATCAGACCTAGAGCTCCAAGACTGTAAGGATTAAAACTCTCCAAACTTTTGAGCTGTAATGCACTTATATATATCTATATAAATATATGTAATTGTAATTGACATGGTTAAATGTTTAAACATGTTAAGTCACTTCCGCTCACTAAAGCTGTTTTTATATGATCAAAAATATTGTACAAATTGTGAAATATTAATACAATTTTAAATAGCTGTTTTCTATGTGAGTATCTAGTAAAGTGTAATTTATATCCAGTGATCAAAGCTGAATTTTCAGCATCATTACTCCAGTCTTCAGTGTCACATGATCCTTCAGAAATCATTCTAATATGATGATTTGATGCTCAAGAAACATTTATGATTATTATCAATGTTGAAAACAGTTGTGTATTTTTTACCATTCAAAAAGTTTTATTTTTATTTTTTTGAAAAGAAATTAATACTTTTATTCAGCAAGGATGCATTAAAGGGTTAGTTCACCCAAAAATGAAAATTCTGTCATTAATTACTCACCCTCATGTCATTCCACACCCGTAAGACCTTCGTTCATCTTCAGAACACAAATTAAGATATTTTTGATGAAATCCGATGGCTCAGTGAGGCCTGCATAGGGAGCAATGACACTTCCTCTCAAGATCCATTAATGTACTAAAAACATATTTAAATCAGTTCATGCGAGTACAGTGGTTCAATATTAATATTATAAAGCCACGAGAATATTTTTGGTGTGCCAAAAAAAAACTAAATAACGACTTATATTGTGATGGCCGATTTCAAAACACTGCTTCAGGAAGCTTCGGAGCGTTATGAATCAGTGTATCGAATCATGATTCACATCACGTCAAACTGCTGAAATCACGTGACTTTGGCGCTCCGAACCGCTGATTTGACACACTGATTCATTATGCTCTGATGCTTCCTGAAGCAGTGTTTTGAAATCGGCCATCACTATATAAGTCGTTATTTTGTTTTTTTGGCACACCAAAAATATTCTTGTCGCTTTATAATATTAATATTGAACCACTGTACTCACATGAACTGATTTAAATATGTTTTTAGTACATTAATGGATCTTGAGAGAGGAAATGTCATTGCTCAGGCCTCACTGAGCCATCGGATTTCATCAAAAATATCTTAATTTGTGTTCTGAAGATTAATGAAGGTCTTACGGGTGTGGAACGGCATGAGGGCGAGTAATTAATGACAGAATTTTCATTTTTGGGTGAACTAACCCTTTAATTCGATCAAAAGTGAGAGTAAAGACATTTATGTTACAAAAGATTATATTTAAAATAAATGCTGTTCTTTTGAACTTCCTATTCATTTAAGAATCCTGACAAAATATATTGTACACAATAAACGTTTCTTGAGCAGCAAATCATCATATTAGAATGATTTCTGAAGGATCATGTGACACTGAAGACTGGAGTAATGATGCTGAAAATTCAGCTTTGCATCACAGGATATAAATTACTTTATAAAATATATTCAAACAGAAAACAGATATTTTAAATTGTTATAATATTTCACAATATTACTGTTTTTACTGTATTTTTAATTAAATAAATGCAGCCTTGGTGAGCAGACGAAACTTCTTTTAAAAACATAAAAAATCTTACCGATTCCAAACTCTTGACTGGTAGTGTATATATATATACATACATACAGTGGTGGTCAGAATTATTGGCACCCTTGGTTAATATGATTGAAGATGACTGTAAAATTAAATATGCATTGTTTATCCTTTTGATCTTTTATTCATAAAATTAGCAAAAATCTAACCTTTCATTGATGGAAAAGAATTGAAAGTGGGGGAAAAATTACATTATGAAATTGTCCAGCCATGACTTCCTGTTTCACAGCAGTACAAACATGAGGAAACACAAAAGCCAAAATTCCCTTAATTATTCATCACAATGAGAATTGCAGAGATTAGTTGAGTCAGGAGTCTCAGAAAGCCTAAAAAATGATCAAACATCCTCTGCTCTCATCCAGAAACAATCTCCAGCATATTCAGACGAAACTGGAACTTGAAACGGGACCGGCTTCTATGGTCACAGCATATTCAGACGAAACTGGAACTTGAAACGGGACCGGCTTCTATGGTCAGATGAAACTAAAAAAAAAACGTTTTGGCAGCAAACCCACCAGATGGGTTTGGTGCACACATGGATAAAAAGTACCCCATGCCCACGGTTAAATATACTGCTGGATCTTTAATGTTGTGGGCCTATTTTTCTGCTGGAGGTCCTGGACATCTTGTTCAGATTCATGGTATCATGGATTCTATCAAATACCAGCAGATAAAAAACAAAATCTGACCGCTTCTGTTAGAAACAATGGGCCGTGGTTGGATCTTCCATTAGGACAATGATCCAAAACAAACATCAAAACCAACACAAAAATGTGTCACTGAGCACAAAATGAAGCTTCTGCCATGACCATCCCAGTTCCCTGACCTGAACCCTAAAGAGAATGAGTGGAGTGAAGAGAAGAGAAGAAGCACCAACATGGATCTGGAATCTGAAGGATCTGGAGAGATTCTGCATGAAGGAATGGTCTCTGATCTCTTGTCAGGTGTTCTCCAAACTCATCAGGCATTATAGGTGAAGACTCAGAGCTGTTATCTTGGCAAAAGGAGGTTGCAAAAAGTTTTGAATAAAAGATAATTGTGGCCAACGTGTTTTAGAGAAAAACACTTATCTCATAATGTGATTTTCCACCCACTTTCAATTCTTTTCCTTCAATGAAAGGTTAGATTTTTGCTAATTTTATGAATTAAAGATCAAAAGTATAAAAAAATGCAGACTTATTTTTACAGTCATCTTTGATCATATTTAGCAAGGGTGCCAATAATTCTGACCACCACTGTATACAGTCAAACCAAAAATTATTCAGTCATTTTTGATATATTTTGACTAGTGGGTGCAGGACACTATAGTTCATTTATGTACGTGAGGATAGCAAAATAAAGTAAAATGTGACATATTATACCCAAACATTCTTCAACCAGTAAAACTGATAAGAATTTGGGACCAAAAATTATTCAGACACTTTGACCTGACCATGTTTTGCTTAAGTGTTATCTGACATAATTAAGATTTTTTTCTGACACAGTTTAACTCTGAGATCTTGTCATATTTTATTACCAACTATAGTGTATAAGCTGGATTAATGAGTGAAATGTTCAAGGCGTCTGAATAAATTTTTGTTTGACTTAAAATCAACAATTGTACCAAGGTTTTTGATCATCATTTGCAATGTATAATGAGACGAGCAGTTTGTCTTTTTTCATATTGTGATGCTTTTAAATACTAAATTACTAATGCGCTCTGTTCTTAAATGGCCATTTTTCTAGACTCAGTTCATTGCTTTGAGCGTCAGGTTTCTCTGTATCTGGTGGAATCAGGTTTTCCTGTTGAATGAGTTTGCCAAAACGTTTCATTTTAGACACACTGGTTTTGCTGTGAATTTTTAGAGCTTTTTTAGGACTAGATATTGAGCATTTGAGATTTATCGGTAAGTACTCTATTATTTAAAAAGGGGTAAACTGACCTGAACTCTCTTGACCTCTTACACTAATAAAACATTTCCAGTGTGTGACACATCATAAACGCGGTGAGCGGCTCAACAGTGGCGTGTTACGTAACATCCCTCCTGGAGAATTTAACACAAACAGTTGACCTTTGACCTCACTCACTTCTGCCCCTGACCCTTGAGTTGCTGAACCCCTGAACCTTTCTGAGAGAGGGTGAAAGTGGCCGGACAACCGGTTCACCAAATTGATTTAGTGAAGATATTTATTGAGTAAAACACCTCTTTTAATGCTCTAATGTCTGTTTATGGAAGAGGAGCAGCAGTTTCATCTTGTTCCCTCACTGTGTTAAGACTCTGTGCTTCCTAAAGATCACAACAGATCCTGTTTAAGTTCTCGCCACAATAAAAGCTCAACTGATGCTAAATCAGTTGCAAACACACATTATTGTTTTGCATCTCAGTAAATGTTTCTGGTCACTTAAGCGCCTTTATAGATTTGATTATGGTGATCAGAGCAATGGCACATGAGAGGTCACCTCTTCTGACCTTTGACCTCTGACATATGGCACTAAAAATGTGCTTAGTAAAATTTGAAGTGCTTTATGTACAGGCACACTGAGGTCCTCCTGAAAAGAAAACGCACACACACACACACACACACACACACACAAACAAACACACATTTTATATGCATATATTGTTTGAAACAGATAATAAATAAAACAAAGGAGCCAGTAACTTTAGTTTTGAACTACAACAGCATAAAAATTCATTACTTGAAATAAAATAATCGTTAACTAAAATAAAATATTTTAAAACTTTTATTCAGCTGTTTTTTTAAACAATACAATAACTATAACTGAAATAAAATTAATTAAACAAAACAAAAATGAACTAAAATTAAATCAAAAGAGAGAATATAAAAAGTAATTCAAAATATTACTAAAAACTATACATTTACTAATATAACTAAAACTGAAATAAACATAAAAAAAAATAAATAAAAATGACAAAAACTTACAACAAATTAAACTAAATTTTAAATCAAAACAGAGAATATAAAACCTAATTCAAAATATTAATAAAAATGATATTATCTCAATTTACTAAAATAACTAAAACTGAAATTAAATTGAATTAAAATCTAAACAGGCATATTAAAAAAAAAAAACTAATAAAAATTGCAAAAACAACAAATTTACTTTAAAATTAACTAAAGTTAAAATCAAAACAGAAAATATTTAAAATTAAATGCAAAATATTAATAAAAACTGTACCTGAATTTACTAAAATATCTAAAACTGAAGTAAAATTAATTAAAATAAATAGNTTAACTAAAGTTAAAATCAAAACAGAAAATATTTAAAAGAAAATGCAAAATATTAATAAAAACTGTACCTGAATTTACTAAAATATCTAAAACTGAAATAAAATTAATTAAAAATAAATAGGAACATTTAAAAAAAAATTATAATAAAAATGACAAAAAATTACTAAAACTTTACATACAATTAAATGAAAATGGAAAATATAAAAATAAAACTAATTCAATATCTAATACCAGTTGAGAGAGAAGAATCACAATATGCAATTTCCATTAGACCAGAGGTCCATATTAAGGTAAGCTGACCTTTAAAGGTCTTCAGTGTGTGTTTGTGACAAGATTTAGAGGGCTTTCACGCATCTCATCCTGGAAAGGACACCTCTCAAATAGTGAAAACAAAGCACACAGGCCTAATAATAGAGCACATTTTTACCACCTAAGTCAAGGATATGGATCAATACTAATAACAATGCCTTTTGCAGCGTTCAGGGGCCGCACATACACACACACACACAGCTCACTTCTGTAAGGGCTCTCCAATCAGTTTCTCAAACTATCATCCAGCGCTTGTTTTTATAGAGTCTGATTGCACACATGGCAGTGGCGCCGCAGGCCGTGACAAACCCAATGAAGAATTCTAATGCACTTCAGTGAGAAGTGTCTGCAAGCGACAAATGCAGGACTTTACAGAATCCTGACAATCTTTGAGGAAAAAGGCATGTGTAGCATTCAAAAGAGTAGGAGGATTTTGGAGTTTTCACTCTCTTTTTTTTAAAAACCTTTTAGAGGTCACTACAGTGGACAGCTAAAAAGCCATTTTCTTGCATATGCATGGGTTATGATGGCATAGTTGCACATCAACCACTGCTGTGGAGCCAGTCAGAAATGCCAAGTTGCTCTGGAATATCCATACATTGCTTCTATAGGAGATTCTTGCAGATATAAAAAAAAAAAAAAGAAAATGAAAAAATATTGTAACATCAAGTAACATCTAATGAGTCATATAATTGTAACATTTTCCAAGTATTGATTTTAGATTGGGAGGAAATTCTGATTAATAATCTATCCACTAAATTGGACATCATGCATCACTATCTGTATTTCAGCTACAATTCATACTATTACTGTGACTGTTGTTCTTGTAAATACTTCATTTGCAGTAACTTTTTTTGGTTATAAATAAATATAGTTGTGCCATTAGATTGTAATTTGCAGTTATGTCAAAAAATAATCTGATTAGTAATGCATGTTACTTGTAATGCATTACTCGTTACATTAAAAAAAGTAATCTGATCACGTAATGCATGTTATTTGTAGTGGTTTATTTGTTACTTCAATAATAATGAACGCACTAGTAATATGGTACTTGTTACATAAAAAATTAATCTGATCACGTAATGCACGTAATTACTTGTAATGCATTACTTTACTCATTACATCAGAGAAGTAATCTGATAATGTTATGCATGGTACTTGTAATCCGTTACTTTACTCGTTACATCAGAAAAGTAATCTTAGTATGTAATGCATGTTACTTGAAATACTTGTTACATCAAAAATTTATCTGATAACATTAGATTGTAATTTGCAGTTGTCAAAAAAGTAATCTGATTACTAATGCAAGTTACTTGTAATGCATTACTTTACTCGTTACATTAAAAAAGTAATCTGATTATCTAATGCATGTTACTTGTTACATGCATGTTACATCAAAAATAATCTGATAACGTAATGCATGGTACTTGTAATATGTTACTTTACTTGTTACATCAAAAACATAATCTTAGTACGTAATGCATGTTACTTGTAATCCATTAATTTACTCATTGCATCATAAAACGTAATCTGATCATGTAATGCGCGTTACTTGTAATGCTTTATTTGTTACATAAAAAATAATCTGATAACATTATGCACGTTACTTGTAATACATTACTTTGCTCGTAACATCAAAAAAGTAGTCTGATCACATAATGCACGTTACTTGTAATTTGTTACTTTATTTGTTACATAAAAAAGTAAAGTTATCATGTAATGCACGTCACTTGTAATGAATTGCTTTACTTGTTACGTCAGAAAAGTAATCAGATAACGTTAGGCATGGTACTTGTAATATGTTACTTTACTTGTAACATCAAAAAAGTAATCTGATCACGTGATGCATATTACTTGTAATGCATTACTCGATGAAAAACATTGAAAACACCTGATCGCTAGTTTTTTTCTCCACAGTCTGAAAATATCAATAGATCAATGTAGATTTCAGTCTGAGGTTTTCTCAGAGAGGAGAGCAAAATTTGTCCATTTTTAACGTAATCAGTTAATAAGCATAAATCAACATAAGATTGGAGGGAGTGCGAGTGTTATCTACATAGTCTGAGTTGTGTTTCCACAGAGTTGTATCTTCACCGGTTGTTAGAGATCTTTGATGAAATCATGTCCTCATGTTCTGATATCAAAGACAAACGAAGTTCAACTTGTATGAAGTTCTTCGTCTGCTGGTTGAATGGAAAACAAACTCAATTGTGTTTGCAATAATTGGAGCTGTTTTATATTTTTGTATATATTTGATAGATTTCACATGATTTTATACCATTGGTTTGTTAAATACACACAGTATCACTGTGCTTTGACTGTATTATATTTAATGCAGTATCTCTTTGGTTAAAAACAAATACTGTCTACTGTCCATCTCTTTGTAAAATTATGCATTAAAAAGTTCATATCTTGTTTTTCAAGCCCTAAGAGCAATAAAAACCCACAGTAAAAAATCTGCCTGTGGTTATCATAACTCATGCATGAAAGGGTTAATGTAAGCTATGTACAGGAATACGGTTTTGTGGTCCCTGAAACCTGCCCTAGCAACCACATAGCAACATCCTAGAAACCACTCAGAATGCCCTAGCAACCAAATAGATGACTCTAGAATCACTGTAGCAACATTCTCATTTACTACTAAAAATGTAAAAACCTAATTTTCCACAGTTAAGTCTCCATAAACCACCTGAACGTATGACAAGCAGCTTCTGTGTCTCTCTATTGTTGGAAATCCGAGTGTTTTCATGTTCCTCCCAATTCCAAGGATTATTTGTCATCTCCAGAGTAAAGGATTTTTAAAAGTCAACCTGCAGCCCCCTTCCTCTCTCTCTCAATCCCCCTGACGCTCCGCGGCTCCGATCAATACAGTATTGATCAACTCTCTCTATCGCTGGCCAACCAGACTAATCACCCAAACACAAGCTCAACACTCTCGCTCTCACATACTGTAAAACACACATGCAGACTCACATCACGCGTTTAGCTTTATTTGATCTTCTCCCTCTGCTTTACATGTTCTGTGTGTGATCTGAGGTCACATGATGTTCTCATGCTCATTTAATATTAAATGTTACGCTTAAGACATAATATAGATGTGGCCGCTGTCCTGTTTTTAAAAGAAAATGTCTTGATTTTCTTATTGTGAAGCAGAATCTCCATTCTCAGAATAAATGACATGCTTTCCTCACACTATTTCTCCAGCGTTTTCCATCCTCCTTTGTTCCCTCACAAAATCAATATGCCTGTGGAAAGGAAAAAATGAGGCTGCCATATTTCTCCTCTGGTTATGATTGGAGGTTTGAAAAGATCCAGATGCAGACGAGAACTAGGACACCTGTAAATCCAAGCATTCATTCTACAGTCTGCTAAATTGAATATACGAAACTAACTGCTTTAAACTTCATCAAATCATTGCTGATATTTGAGCTGCTGATTTCCCTCCAATGAATGATGTAATATTGTTTTGGAGTGATTTATGGTATGTATTTTTTTTTATCATTTATTTGCCTCAAAATGATTCATATATTGTGTATATTTTTATATAGAATGGGAACATTATATGGGAACATTTTCCTTTTTTTTAATCATGGAGATAATTTGTGGAAAATGTGCCCTGCTTAAGTGGAAGATTTCTGCCACCTGGTGGAAAATAAACACTTTTAAAATGAAAATGACATTAATATTACCACTAAACAATATCACTCTTAAAACTGCTGGGTTAAAAACAAACCAAAGTTGGGTTGAAAATGGACATACCCAGCAATTCAGTTGTTTTGACCCAGTGGTTGGGTTAAATGTTTGCCAAACCTGCTGGGTAGTTTTATTTAACTACTGTTTAAAAATGACTGTATTTCTTGCTTAAAATGAACCCAAAGTATGTTGGAAATTAACATTTATTAATATGTTTAATAAATGAACATTTATTAATAAGTTTAATGAATAATAATTAAACAATAAATGTTTATTAAATTGCTTATAAATGTTCTCCTTTTGATTATTATTGTTATCTCTAGTAATTATGTGTCTGATTTTTAATTTCCAACCTGTTTTGGGTTCATTTTAAGTCAGCCATACAGTAATTTTTAAACAATAGTTGAATTACATAAAACTACCCAGCAGGTTGGGCAAACATTTAACCCAACTGCTGGGTTAGAACAACCCAATCACTTTGTTTGTCAATTTTTAACCCAACTTGGGTTGTTTTTAAGCCAGCCTTTTTTAGAGTGTAGATGGCTGCAGAGGATCACTCATTGGCTTATTTCCACCCCCTAATTTAGTTCTTTTCACAAGTTTTGCTTTTGGATTTAAATTTAGACATTATAAAATCATTATAATAACATTTAAAAATCACTTTTTGTCAAAGTTCAGCACTATACTGATGTATGAAGTAGCAAGTAGGATCTAGCCTACATGAATCACACAGATGACCTTTTTTGAATTCAAAACAGTGATTTTCGGCGAACGGTGATAGTTTGCATCCCTCTTAACAATCTCCTCAGTTTCTCTCGGATGTAAATTGAACATTCACAAACATACAGCGACTTTTTTAATTTTTTGAGCAACAGAGATACTCAGAAATTAACTGATACTATTAACGTTAATCACTTTGCAAAATAATGATTGACTTCATAACTTACAATGAAAAAAAAAGATTACCAATCTCTGTTTGTTCACTTGGACATTGCTATCCTCATTTTAATGCACTGTTTTTCATTTTTCCTTTGTCTTTTCTGTTCTGTGCCTCAGAACACTTCCCTCCACTTTTCATTTTGGTCATGTGACTGTCTGTGACAATGTCGAAGGATGCGCAGTTGATACACTCACTTGATAATAAATAAAAATAAAAATGTTTTCCTTTTGTTGTTTTCTTTAACAAATAAGCTTTTATTTATAATGTTTTATTAAAAAAGATTTTCACAGAATGATTTTTAATTTAAAATTAAATCATGGTTTTTTAAAATTTTGAATCCAGTTTAATCAAATTGATTCATTTTCGGTCACACTTAAAAAAGGAAAGTCAAGTTAAGAGCATTGCATTGTGGGATATATGGTACCCAGTGCAGTGTGTTCTGATATAGCCAACTGCAAAGTTTGTGGGTTTACTGTAGTAATTTATAGATTTACTATAGTAGTGACATGCAAAACTAATCTGAAGGCATCTGAAAGGTAATGATGAAGCTACTGAACTCTTGACAGATCATCACTCATCCTGTGATTCCTTAACTAATGTCATTCTGATCGACTCACCGCGTCACTCTCCTCTGCTCTCTGCTCTCATTGGCCAGCTGCTTTCCAGCAGGGTTTGATGAAAGCCTCTCATTGGTCCCAGGAGTTCCACAATCGCGTTTTATCAACTGATATTAGGTGATCAATTAATCCCCACAGTGAACGGCAGCGGTGATTGTGCGAGCCTCTGATTGTGTATAGCTCGTTTCTGTCAACACGAGATAAGAGCACCGTGTCATCTCTCAAATCAGCCGCGAGCCCGCAGTGGACAGTCCGTGACCCCGCGAGAGCCTGCAGCGAGTGCACGGGATTTACCATTCACCTGCTCCAACAAACACACCTCTGAGCTGCTGCATGGGAAGAGAAAAGCTCCAGTTTGCTTCCAGAACAGTCTTCATTCAGACTAGTGGAAAGAAAACATACACATTTTCTAAAAGAAAAAGAAAAAACACCTCAAAAACTAATACATGTCAAAAACATACAACAAAATTACTAAAACAACTCTAAAACTAATAAAAATGTCAAAAACATACAA
>RJVU01018580.1:1179508-1195092 GCA_003731715.1 Anabarilius grahami | reverse complement strand
ACAACTCACATTGTTACTGTCATATTAGCGTTTTACATAAACTGAAATGGGAACAGAGAGTGATTTAACAACTGTAATCTCTAATACTCAGATAATCAAATATTGCATGAAAATTAATCATCTTTAATATCTCAATAATAGAAAAATGCCATCTCACATATCTCACCAAGAGATCCCAATATGAACTCAAATATTTCTCATCAGATGATCTGAGCTGCTCCACGTTCATTTTATCGCTCTATACTCTTACTGGATGACGACTATTGACTCATTTGAGTTCATTTTTTTACTCAAATGAGGGTTGAATGAACTCATTACTGACGCTCAGAGCAGCTTGTATTCTGTAGTATGTGGCGGCGTGTGTTTGTTCATACCTTGAGCTTCTCTGCTGTATTATTTTCAGTCTGTCAGTCTGTTGAGGTCTGCGGTCTGAAACTACAAGAGACGAGAGGGAGTCGTCAGCCATTTTGATGCGGGCTACTGTGGCCAGAGACTTCATGGGTTTCCATTTGCTCAGATCCCCATATTTTATTCCAAAAACAACACTGAATTTGACACATTATCCTCTGTCCTGTATAGTCTAATACAGACGAATGCTGATTAAGTATTTGCAGTGAATTAACATCTGATGGTTTGTGCAGAAAACCCTCAGACCTCAGAGGTATTCTGCTCCATAAAAAATGATATTGAATGGCTTTCTCTATATGAAAGCTTTTCATCCGTGAATAAATAAAGCCACAAACGGCCAGGATCGGTTTAAGCATTTTATGTTCTGCTGCAGCAGGTTCTGCAAACACTTTACAAGTGCAAAGATATTGATGCACCGAAGGCTTTGGTAAATCCATCTTGTGCTGTGAAAACATCAATTTAGTATAAGCCTCTAATAAGGCTCTTTCACGGACACCAAGGGGGATTTTGGCCAAATAAGAGGCTGTTTAATAACACATCTGAAATGTGAGGACAGTTGTGTTAAGCTCTGTGCTTAAGGAGAGTGAATCAGAGAGCGCTGGTGAAGGACACTCGAGCGTAATCCACCCGATCCACAGCGTAAAACATACTGAAAGTTACTGTGAGCGTCAGATCAGGTACAAATGAAATTAAAACACCTTGTGAGTTCCTGCCGGGACTGTTTTTGAGCAGCATGAGTTACAAGTTCAAAGGAATTTAATTAAATTTAATACTGGAAATGATCAGTTTATGTGTTCTTATAAATTACATATAATGACATATTCATATAAAACTTCTCATGACTATTGAAAAAAATATTTTTTCTTGCCTTACAGTGGTTTTGCTTTAGTTCTTGTAAAAAAAAAACATTTCTAAATGCATTAATTAAACAGTATAATGCATGAACAATAAGTTCACACACTTTGTACAGTGAATCCTGTATATATAATGACAGTGTAGAGATATTTAGGTAACACTTTAAAATAAGGTTTCATTAGTTAACAATGAACAATACTTGTGCATCATCTATTAATCTTAGTTAATGTTAATTTCAACATTTATTAATGCATTTTTAAGATCAAAAGTTGTATCTGTTAACACTAGTTAATGCACACATGAACAAACTATCAATAAATATATATTTTATTAACTAACATTAGCCAAGGTTAATTCATATATTGCTCATTGTCATGTTGAGTAATGCATTAACATCTAACAAATTGTTATTACCGGCTTTTATAATGTTTTATGCATTGTACTGCATTACAAATTTTCATAACCAGACTTATAATATATCATAATACTAAATTATTAAAAGCTACAACTATTGCTTGAATGATATAGTTGTCTTTAAAGATGAACAATGTATTTTAAAGTGTTTTACAATTATTATTAACTAATTATTCTGTGTACTTAATTACAGACATTTATAATGCATTCTTGCTATAGTGTTTTTAATGAAATCTACTCACATTGTTAGTCATATGTGTGTTTTACACGAACTGGAATGGGAACAGAAAGTTTGTAATACTCAGATAATGCATTAGTAAAGTGATCCTGCTTTTGTTGTAGTTTAGCGCACACAGATATTAAACCCGAGAATCGTTGCAGTGATTCCCAAAGGACTGCAGCCGGACACCGAAACACAATTACTGCTAAATTATGGATATTGTAAGCAAAACGCACAAGAGTGTGATACATAAAATGCTATACAAAGGAAAAAGACCATTAGAGTAACTGACACACACACACAGGTTTGTTTTTTGTGAATTATGGGGTCATTCCATAGGCGTAATGGTTTTTATACTGTACAAACTGTATTTTCTCTCCCCCTACACTACCCCTACCCCTAAACCTAACCATCACAGGAAACTGTGCACACTTTTACTTTCTCACAAAAACTCATTCTGTGTGATTTATAAGCCTTTTGAAAAGTGGGGACATGGGGAATGTCCTCAACTGTATAAAACTCACTATAACTTCACAATATATCGCCTCTGGCATTGACAAAGAAAGACATCTTGTCCAGACAAGTGTGTGTGAAAGAGAGAACGGTTTTGCTCTTTTCCTGAGTCATGTTGAGACACCAGGAGCCGTGATGTTTTACCAGAGTAAGTCTTCTGCTGATGTCGGCACTTTCTCGCTCGATTCTGCAAAGCTTTCACTGAAGAAGATGTGCGGGGAGACGCTGAACTCCATAAAACTAAAATGACTGGATAATGATGTGAGTGCATGAGTTAGTAACATGATCAAAAACGTGATTTTATTAGAGATTATCATAGTTAAATCACTCGCCGTTCCCATTACAATTCATGTAAAACACTCATATGACAGTGAGATGGAATTCATTTGTAGATTTATTTAAAACATTAGCAGACACTTTCTATGATGCGTGTTTATAATGCATTATAAATGTATTCATACACTCTAAAAAATGGTGGGTTAAAAACAACCCAAGTTGGGTTGAAAATGGACAAACCCAGCGATTGGGTTGTTTTGACCCAGCAGTTGGGTTAAATGTTTGCCCAACCTGCTGGGTAGTTTTATTTAACCCAACAATTGTTTACAAATGACTATATGTCTGGCTTAAAATGAACCCAAAATAGGTTGGAAATTAAAAATCAGACTCATAATTACTAGAGGCAACAATAATAATCAAAAAGATGAGCATTTATTAATAAGCAATTTAATAAATGTTTATTGTTTAAATATTATTCAAAAAAAGTATTAATAAATGTTTGTTTATTAAACATATTAATAAATGTTAATTTCCAACATATTTTGGGTTCATTTTAAGCAAGAAATACAGTAATTTTTAAACAATATTTGGGTTAAATAAAACTACCCAGCAGGTTGGGCAAACATTTAACCCAGCCGCTGGGTTAAAACAACCCAATCGCTGGGTTTGTCCATTTTCAACCCAACTTGGGTTGTTTTTAACCCAGCATTTTTTAGAGTGTAATGTCTTTACATATACACATTATTATAATTAGTTTATTATTCAATGGTCCTATTTCAAGTGTTATATCGTTCATGCATTAAGTTGTAACTATGAACAATTAAGTATTATAATGTGTTATAAGTGTGGTTATGAAAATATACAATGCAGTACAATGTGTAAAACATTATGAAAATTGAGACCTTATTGTAAAGTGTTAGCATTTTATATCAAACAATATAAACGCCAGCTTTCCCACATCACAAATGCGACTTGTTCTTGGCGCTGATTTCTACGACATGAGAAATGATCCATCGCTGCTGTAAATGACAGAACATTAGCAGCAGTGCAATAACAAAAGTCTTTTAACAAGGACACGAGTCTCTCATTAGTCAAGTATAAACGTACAAAAGATTAATGTAATTATTCTACTGGCTCTCATGAAGTAAAATCAGCTTTTCTCCTGTATTTAAAGCAAATAGTTAATGTTATAGCTGGTGAAGACTGTGCTGAGAATAAAATACTATAGCATACTATATAAATGCAAATATGCAGCAAACATTTCATATAATGCTACATATTCCTCTCTATGTTCAATTTAGTGGCATCCAGTTATTATCTGGGAAATGAGTAAAATCAAAAAGGATCATAAGCCGAGAAGATGTTAAAAAACACATTATTTAAGGTAACTCACACCATTTGAGGAAACGGATTGCTTTAAACCATTTGCAAACTAATATTTATGAGTGCTGTGAACTTATTCCTTTTGAGTACACGTAACGAGAATATTTCTTAATATTAAATTAATATATAAACTTAAATACTAAAATTTCCACTTAAATACTTGAAAATAGTCACAATAGAAACAGTCATATTTAAAGTGAACTTTAAGTAATATTTGAGTAAAATGAACTCGTTTGATTGTTTTGTTTTTTAAATGTAAGGGTCTAACAGTGTACAGTTCATATTAAATTTACATGTGCACCACATATTTCTTCTGGTTTATTCATCAAAATAGAAAAGGAAGCTTGAGTCGAGTGCATTGCATTTTGGGATACAGTATTTGGACAATATATTGGCGGCCATATCAGTATCGGACGATAAATCTTCATTTTTTATGTTATCATTATTGGCCTGATAAGAAAATTAGGTCGATATGTTAAAGCCGATAAGTTATGGATTATTTGAATCACTTCAGATGTACGCTGCTGGCCGTGAGTCTTTTGATTGGTCCTTCAGCATCACATGACACGACAGCATGCGGCAGATTATGCGTGCTTTAGTTTATGTTAGAGAGAAGACCGTCTAGGTTACTAGTGTAACCCCCGTTCCCAGAAGGNTATTTGGACAATATATTGGTGGCTATATCGGTATCGGATGATAAATCTTCATTTTTTTATGTTATCATTATTGGCCTGATAAGAAAATTAGGTCGATATGTTAAAGCCGATAAGTTATGGATTATTTGAATCACTTCAGATGTACGCTGCTGGCCGTGAGTCTTTTGATTGGTCCTTCAGCATCACATGACACGACAGCATGCAGCAGATTATGCATGCTTTAATTTATGTTAGAGAGAAGACACAATGTTGGCAGTGTGGGAGATTTAATTTGCCATATGCAAAGTTAATCTAAAAAATAAGGAATCTTGAACAGGTTCAGAGTAGGCTACATTTAGTAAATAATTTCAGGAAAAGAAGGATCTAGATGTTTACTTGCAGTTTTCTTGTTTTCTGTAGTTACTTTTTCAAAACAAAAGCAGTTGTCCACTGTATTTGATTGCATTTTGTTTTTTTAATCAGGCTCAGAAAATTTATATTAAGATATTACACCAATATGTCAGTTATCGGCTTCTAAATATAAAGAATTATCGGTTATCGGTATCAGCCGATATATGTTCATTTTTAATGTTATCATTATTGGCCTGATAAGAAAATTAGGTCGATATGTTAAAGCCGATAAGTTATGGATTATTTGAATCACTTCAGATGCACGCTGCTGGCTGTGAGTCTTTTGATTGGTCCTTCAGCATCACATGACATGACAGCATGCAGCAGATTATGCGTGCTTTAATTTATGTTAGAGAGAAGACACAATGTCGACGGTGTGAGAGTTTTTCACTTCAGAATTGCAATTTGTCATATGCAAAGTTCATTTAAAAAAATAAGGAATCTTGAACAGGTTCAGAGTAGGCTACGTTTAGTAAATCATTTCAGGAAAAGAAGGATCTAGATGTTTACTTGCAGTTTTCTTGTTTCCTGTAGTTACTTTTTCAAAACAAAAGCAGTTGTCCACTGTATTTGATTGCATTTTGTTTTTGTAATCAGGCTCAGAAAAATGTATATTAAGATATTACACCAATATATCGGTTATCGGCTTCCAAATATAGAGAATTATCGGTTATCGGTATCGGCCAGAAAATGTTAATTTTTAATGTTATCATTATCGGTCTGATAAGAAAATGAGGTTGATATGTTAAAGCTGATAACTTATGGATTATTTGAATCACTTCAGATGCATGCTGCTGGATGTGTCTTTTGATTGGTCCTTTAGTATCACATGACACGACAGCATGCAGCAGATCATGCGTGCTTTAGTTTAAGTCAGTGGTGTGGGAGTTTTTCACTTTGAACAAAAAAGTACATCAGAATTGCATTTTGCCATATGTAAAATTATCTAAAAAAATAAGGAATCTTTAACAAGTTCAAAGTAGGTTACATTTAATAAATGATTTCAGGAAAAGAAAGATCTAGATGTTTACTTGCAGTTTCCTTGTTTTCTGTAGTTATGTTTTTAAACAAAAGCAGTTTTCCACTTTATTTAATTGCATTTTCAGGCTCAGAAAAATGTATATTTAGATATAATACCAATATATCAGTTATCGGCTTCCAAATATAAAGAATTATCGGTTATCGGTATCGGCCAAAAATCGGTGCATCCCTAATTCATACTATTTATTGTAAAAAATGTGCGGCAAATTAATGCTCAGATCATCTTTTATGAGTATTGCATCAGTCAATAAAAAATCCATATTGTTCAACCGCCAATATTAGTATTCAATTCTGGACCAAACTAATGGTTGGTGAATTTTACATAGCAACACATCAGCCAGCCAATGAAAATCCCCAACACGTTGATTTTCCAGTCCTGATATTGCGAGTCTGATGGAGCGAATGACTAAAACATCTCATCTGAATTAATCTTATGATCTCTAGATTGAACTGAGCTTAAACAGTGAAGTGAAAGTCAGCAGACGTGGAGAAGTGCTGTCAGAGACAGAATCACAGTCCGTTGTGCCGTAAAGCACGTCACAGTCGCTGGTTCTGTCTCTCTCGTTCACGTATGTTTGCCTGCCGCTGCACGTATCAAAGATCAATAACGCGGCCCACCATCCCCCTCTTCTCTTCTCTCCGTCCTTTCTCTCTTTCTCTACAACACATCACAAAAAAATTACCCGCCATCCATTACGACTGCCACGGCGCTATTGAATTAGAACATTCACAACAGCAAAAATCCACTGTGTCCCTGATGAGAGGACAGACGTGGCATGTACGTGTGCTGAATGCAAGATAGCCGAAGAGGAGAAGTGAGAAACCATGTCCGACTCACATCTATTATCAGAATCATTATATCTGAGAATAACTACAGTGCAGTGCATGTGCTGGCCTTCGGAAACAAGCAGCAAAATCTGCTTCTTTGTTGTATTTGATGTTGACATGGTCTCCATAATTAAATACACAACATTTGCCTTACACTAACAAGCAACCAGTAATATAATATGTTATACTAGCATGCTATTTATTAAAACCGCAAAGTTATCAGCAAATGTGACGTGACTTTTCACCTGTATCACACTGTTCATTCCTCATATTAATGGCAATAAGATACTGATTTACTGTATGAATAATTTTCTCTAGGTTCATGGGTCGTGATGGGTCATTTTTTGTCCAAAGGCCTTAATAATAATAAAAAACAAAGATGTGACATCCAAAGTATGTAAGGTAGTACAACTAGATCTCTTTTATTAAATCTAAATTATATTTTGCTACATATAAAGGTATTTTAAAGATTTTGAAGCGTCAAAAGGTCATTCGGTTTAACCGTCCAAAGGCCAGTACAGCCATTTCATTTGTGTTTAAAATATCTTAAAATGTAAAAATTGTATATATTTTTTTATTCTGGCATGATTTTATAACATCATATATCAACATAGTGCAAAATGGTATTAAAATTATGTGTAGAAGTCTTTGCTTTGTTATGAGAAAGAATGTGCGGAAAAATTTATTTCATTGATGTCATTCGGAGTAACCGATATAAAGGGACCGTTTTGGATCAAGTCATGTGGTCAATATCATGTGACAGGATGTGACATCATTCAGAAACCTGGACCACATGGCCGTGAAGCAAAGTATCTAACTCTTTTTTAACTATTTGATATTTAAGCTTTCCTGTAGCTCAGTGGTTAGAGCGTGGCACTAGCAATGCCAAGGTCATGGGTTCGATCCCAGGGATTGCACATACTCAGATACAAATGTATAATATANCGTGATGGGTCATTTTTTGTCCAAAGGCCTTAATAATAATAAAAAACAAAGATGTGACATCCAAAGTATGTAAGGTAGTACAACTAGATCTCTTTTATTAAATCTAAATTATATTTTGCTACATATAAAGGTATTTTAAAGATTTTGAAGCGTCAAAAGGTCATTCGGTTTAACCGTCCAAAGGCCAGTACAGCCATTTCATTTGTGTTTAAAATATCTTAAAATGTAAAAATTGTATATATTTTTTTATTCTGGCATGATTTTATAACATCATATATCAACATAGTGCAAAATGGTATTAAAATTATGTGTAGAAGTCTTTGCTTTGTTATGAGAAAGAATGTGCGGAAAAATTAATTTCATTGATGTCATTCGGAGTAACCAATATAAAGGGACCATTTTGGATCAAGTCATGCGGTCAGTATCATGTGAGAGGATGTGACATCATTCAGAAACCTGGACCACATGGCTGTGAAGCAAAGTATCTAACTCTTTTTTAACTATTTGATAAATTCATGTTTTGACTTGCTCATACGCATGTCCTGAAACATCACGTCATTCGGTACAACCGCTATAAAACATGGAAAATGTTGTAATATTTAAAAAACTTGTACTAAATATAATAAAATGTTTGATTGTCCTTTTGCTAGATATCAGCCTGTTAGCATTGTTTGAAAATATTGTCACTCGGTATAACCAAAAGTGTCCTTCGGTAAAATAAAAAATAAAACAGACTTTTTTGGTGACAAATTTTGTCCATCTTGTAAAAAATGACAGTGTTGATTGATTATAAAAACCACATAATCTCATTGTTAACCCTTAATAAAACTTTGAAATTAATTATATCTCTATTATGTTTTTTAGACTTTTAAGAACCTTATTCATCCATGACCCTTTATATATATATATGTATATATACACGATAGAAGTATTTCCTCATTAAGTAACCATCTGAATGTGGAAAAGGCTTCTTATATAAATGTTTTGCATAATAATATTTAATTTCCCTTACAGTACACTGATATTATAGTAAGATAATACTATGGTAAAGATTGTTTACCATATTCATGCATGTTAGTATTTACCTGGTACAAAGTAACTCACATTAATGCCAAAAAGAAACTGATTTACTGTATGATTAATTTTTATGAATAAAGTTTCAGAGGGAGGCAGTTTCTTTTGTCTCCCTTTGGCTATTTTCTCTGTTTATTGTTATAAAAATATATAAATCTGCAGTATTTCCACCTTTAGATAATAAAGTAAACGTGTGCTTGTGGAAAAGTCCTCCTAATCATAAGCATTTTTACATATTACTATATTTTTCCTTTACAATACTAATACTACAGTACAGATTGATTACCATATTGATTTATGTTGGTATTTACATGGTACTCCAAAATACCATGATATTACCATAGTACATGTCCAAAAAATAAACACACAGTATTATTTGATGTAAGAGTCAATGTTAAACTATTAAATAACTATTAAATAAATAAAATGTCCTCAGAGTATTTGATTATTAAAACCACCCCAAATATATTGACATATGATGCAACAAAAGATCAAATAAATACTCAAAACTTTTATTTGATCAGATTATGATCAGCAACTTGAGTGACAGGTGAGGGCTGTTATATATTCACCTCACACACTCACACTCACACACACACACACACACACACACACACTGTCTACTTCAAAAGAATCCAAAACAAAATAGTTTTTCTTTTCACATCTCTCCCCTCAAAAGTGTGGAAATAACAGTTAGAGTGTTTTAGAGGAGCACAAAGCTGGAAAACATGAAATCTTAAAATATGAAACAGATGATATCTGACATAAAAGCAGACGCCGAGGTGATCCAGCCATTGATTGAGGGTGGGAGAGGTTTGACTTTGTGAGAAGCAGAGGATGGAGGCAAGTTGCTGAAATGATCGATCTGGGCTTTAATAATTGATAAGCGGGAGGGAGGGAGACGTGTAGCCTGCGTAACTCAGTCGGTTCTTGGTAAGCAAAGTAAAACGTGCCATGAATACACACACACGACATTAACATTGAGGTGATGAACAACACAATGGATTAAAGAAGGAAAAGGAGGAAGAAAACTGGAGCAAGAGTCTCGATGATGTCGGCGCGAGACACGGGAGCAGACGTGCAGCTCATTTACATGCTCAACTGATTATCATTTGTGCTTGTCAGCAAATACAAGTGAGATCTGAAGGTTGAAGTGGCGATTGTGTTCATGCTTCGTGTATGTACCTGATTCCCCAACTAACAGGGAACGTTCTCAGAACAAACGTTCCTCCAGTAACGTTAATAGAACGTTCGTTCAAAGTTATCTGGTCTCTGATAATGTTCTCAAAACATTGTTTTTGTCTAAAACGTGGTTGGAAGGTTTTTAAATGTTACTGCTTGTTTCAAAACGTTCAGAAACGTTGCAATAATGTTTGCAAAGGCATTAAATGGAAAGTTTTCTTAAAGTTCACATAACCAAGAAAAAAAGCCGGACATTCAGAGAACATTCAGAAATAATGTTTTCATAACTTAATGGGAATGTTAGGAAAATGTTCTTAGAACATATTTTTGTTAGATGGGTCTGATTCAAAATCTAATTTAAACCTGGAAATAGATGATGTTTTGGGATTGTGAAACACAAATGAAAGTGTCTCTGATCATGTGACTCTGTACACAGATGTTCTTCTTCCATTGAAGCTCGAGAAGCTCTTTGGATCATCAGATCACTCTGGAGAACATGATGATCAGATTTAGTTCATGTCATTATGTTTATGCTTATTTTATTTTAATGCACATTAAATGACACAAGCACTTGTGTCCGTCACATAAATTTGCCTGATGAAGGGCCGATATTCATCTGCAGATCCTGGATTGCAATAAACAGTAACTCTTTTTTTAGGGTCCAAATATCACTATGAACTAGTTGCTTATTACACTCTAAAAAATACTGGGTTAAAAACAAACCAAAGTTGGGTTGAAAATGGACAAACCCAGCGATTGGGTTGTTTTAACCCACCGGCTGGGTTAAATGTTTGCCCAACCTGCTGGGTAGTTTTATTTAACCCAAATATTGTTTAAAAATTACTGTATTTCTTGCTTAAAATGAACCCAAAATAGGTTGGAAATAACATTTATTAATATGTTTAATAAACAAACATTTATTAATACTTTTTTTGAATAATATTTAAACAATAAACATTTATTAAATTGCTTATTAATAAATGCTCATCTTTTTGATTATTATTGTTGCCTCTAGTAATTATGAGTCTGATTTTTAATTTCCAACCTATTTTGGGTTCATTTTAAGCCAGACATATAGTAATTTGTAAACAATTGTTGGGTTAAATAAAACTACCCAGCAGGTTGGGCAAACATTTAACCCAACTGCTGGGTCAAAACAACCCAATCGCTGGGTTTGTCCATTTTCAACCCAACTTGGGTTGTTTTTAACCCAGCATTTTTTAGAGTGTATCATGCATATTACTAGGATATTAGCTGTTTATTAGTACTTTTAAAGCACATATTATTTCCTTATTCTGATCTTATTATTATTATCATATTCTACATCCCTTAATCCTAAACTACACTCTAAATAATGCTGGATTATAAACAACCCAAGTTGGGTTAAATATGGACAAACCCAGCATTTGGGTTAAATGTTTGACCAAAGTGCTGGGTAGTTTTATTTAACCCAACTATTGTTTAAAAATGACTATATGGCTGGCTTAAAATATGTTGGAAATTAAAAATCAGACAATTACTACACTCTAAAAATTGCTGGGCAAACATTTAACCCAACCACTGGGTTAAAACAACCCAACTGCCTGGTTCGACCATTTTCAACCCAACTTGGGCTATTTTTAACCCAGCGAGTTTTAGAGTTTACTCTTGCCTCGACACTCTAAAAGTTGCTGGGCTGTTTCAACTCAAATTTGGGTCAAATATGGACAAACCCAGCTGTTGGGTTAAATTTTTAAATGAAATATTTAACCCAATGGTTGGGTTTGTCCATATTTGACCCAAATTTGGGTTGAAATAGCCCAGCAATTTCAGTGTAGAGGCAAAAATAAACCCTAAAACTTGCTGGGTTAAAAATAACCCAAGTTGGGTTGAAAATGGACAAACCCAGCAGTTGGGATAAATGTATGACCAAAGTGCTAGGTAGTTTTATTTAACCCAACTATTGTATAAACATGACTATATGGCCTGTCTTAAAATATCTTGGAAATTAAAAATCAGACAATTACTACACTCTAACAATTGCTGGGCAAACATTTAACCCAACCTCTGGGTTTGTCCATTTTCAACCCAACTTTTTCTGTTTTTAACCCAGCATTTTTAGAGTGTATCTTACCAACTACTAATAATCAGTAATTAGTCATTTTATTGAGGCAAAAGTCATAGTTAATAGTGAGAATTGGACCCTAAACTAAAGTGTGACCCAATAAAGCAAAAGAGAGACACACCAAATACTAAAACTTTCCCAAATGCAATTTCATTATTTAATTTAAATGGTTATGAAATTAGGATAATGTAAAACAGATGCATGTCCAGAAGGTGAAAATATGCGTGGATGAATATACTGGTCACATGTTTAAACGCACCTACCTGTGCGTTTGCAGGAAAACGGTTGTGTGTACGTGTGAGATTGGGTTATAGAGCGTCTGCGCTACACATTGTTAAGGCTTATCTGACTTGCGCTGAATCTGTATTGATTTCCTTTCCCCTGCTCGCTCCTGCATCTCTAGGGCTCTCGCCAGCAGCAACCGCAGCCACACACACACACACACACACACACACACACAGACCCCCTCCCTGCAACACCACCAGCTTTCCCATCAACGGATCCGTCTTTGAAACGCACACAAACACATGCAGAACTTACATGACAGTCTGTGTGAGACGAACAACATACTAACAGCAAACTACTCGATTTCTGCAGTACAGTAGAAGTGTACATTCTGGCAAGGTTCTCTCAAAGTTATGAACAAACATAACATTAATAGAATGTTCACTCGATATATTATCCATGGAACGTTTTTTTTCTGAAACATTTTAGTTCTTAATCATTTTTTAAATGTAACTTGCTTCAGAATGTTCAGAGAACATTCAAATGTAACGTTCTCAGAATGTTTGCAAAATGACAAAATGGAATGTTCCCTTAATGTTCAGATACATATTAACACTGGAATAGATTTGACCTGCTTCCTTCCTATACAAACACACTTATCATCAACACACATTTTTCGAGTTTAAGTATGTAATTTCTGTGCAAAAATGGTTTATAAGCTCTCCTACTGCACCGTCTGTCCGTCTGCCATTGCTCAGACAAACAGATAGTCCCGCTCCAAACTCGCTGACATGTCGGGAACTCAAACAAACAGATCATTGTTCTGAAAGCGTCACAGTCTCAGTGTTTCACTCTTGATAAGTCTATAGCAATGACTCTGAACAGAACAAATGAAACACTTCAGCTTTAAATTCACAGGACCTAGTGATTATACACGTAGGTTAATGGGTCATATCTGTCTGTAAAACTCAACAGGAAAAGCATGGATCAGCACAGATATATAATATGCATTAGAAGCTATAGCAATGTATTTATTTACAGTAGAGTTTGGGGATACAGTTGCAAGCTAAATCTGACAAATGTCTCTTTACAATCCATAAATACATGCAAATAATGTTTTTACATTCTAAAAATGTTCTATATGGTGTGTAATCTTTTAGATGTGTGTGTGTGTGTGTGTGAAGTATGCAGAATAACACGCAAACATAAAGGCTTAATTTAAGATGTGTAAGTGAGGGTTTGCTCTTGCAACGACTTCTTGGCTTTCAGATCAATCAAACTGTCTATGAATGGCGTTTAATTGAGCTGCTGGGGATGGATCTGGTCTGTCAGATGTTTGTCCACTGAGAAATTGATTTTGGAGACCAGTTAGGAAACCCGCAAGACAAAGAAGAACTCATCCTGACCTGGACGAAGGGAAACGCTCAGCTCTAATATTTCTCCTCCCCTAAAAGCCAAACTCTCTGATTGTCATGCTGTAGTTTAGGTATATCTGATCTTTTACACTTGTGAAAATAAAGGTTTCAAAAGGGGCGATTCACAGCGATACCATAGAAGAACCTTTCAGTGATTTTTTCTTAGTGTGAAGAACATTTCAATTATCTAAAGAAGCTTTTGTGGAAAGGAAAGATTCAGTGGATGTTGAAGGTTCTTTTATGGAGCATCGATGACAGTAAAGAACCTTTATTTTAAATGAAAGGTTATGAGGGTTAATAAAGAAGTTTTATGTAATGGATATATTTCAATGTGAATGTGATTCTACTGAAGCATTGTACAGTAAACACATCTTTCAGCACATTAAGGTTAAAAAAATAAACTTTATCTCTCTGTTTTTATCTTCCCCTTTTTTGTTTAGCAGACTTTAAGAAAATATGAACCTATAGACTTTATACAGCCGATTCTAAATCAAACCATCTGGAGGAATAAAGTCAGATTATAAGACTTTTTGGAATAATACATTTATTAATTTAGCAATAGAGCAATAGAAAGTGTGATTCTTTGTGTTATTAAAAAAAAAAAGATGAGCATCTTTATCTTTTAATATTTCTATGCAGGATAGCTACAGCATTGTGTATGTATGAGCTAATTTTAAAAATCATTTAATAGCTTGCATTGAACACAAACAGCGAAGAAAGACGCTCACACACACACACACACACACACACACACGTGAGGTGCCTGAATTTCTACACAGAACTAAATTCATGACGCATGTTGAGATTCATTTCTCAAGCTGATCCATGACATAATAAAAGATGCATTTAAAAAACCTAAAGTTTTTTTAATGTACCAATTTGATAAATACACACATCAATATTGTGTAAGTCACATAAACAAAGCAAATATTGACTGTGTGAATTAAAAACGAGTGTTTGAGAATAAATGATGCGTTTAAAAATATCGAGGTTCTATAAGCATTTCAAGTTTAACATTATTTTTATCATTATAACTGGTTGACCTCAAATGTTATAGTAATATTCTATTTTTAAACATGGCCCGTCAATTCATTCGTTTGCATTTCACAGAAAAGCGCATGAGGTTTATTAGCTTACTTTATTTATTTAGGCTATTTGCACTTATTTATTTATTTGACATAGCCTAATGGATATTTAATAAACAATTCAGTAGAAGATTAATGTTTAATACGCCTGCGAGTGCAGATCAAATCATTATTATTTTCACGAATAATCGAAATATTGTATTTTCGCTTGAGCTGCTGGAATAAAAACAAAAAGAACAGATTTGACGACATGAATTCTTGTCAAACACACACTTTCGAATACAAATCGAATTAAATGCTCCAGCTTTAACCTTTTGTTGTGGTCAAACGTTCAGTGTATCGATGATGGACATTGACATCCACTCAAAACCAACAGCTTCATTTCACCTTCATTGATGCTACAGGATTTTAGTATTTTATTATGCAACCAATCCTAAGAATCTGGTAAATTTAGGCTACTATTATTCATTATTATTGCTTTTTATTATAAATAATAATTATTATTTATTTACAATTCATCTTTATAATTTAAATGATCATTTCTTTAGGACTTGCTGACTAAGAAAAAAC